>PVHY01012529.1:0-44204 GCA_004024945.1 Uropsilus gracilis | reverse complement strand
ATGTCCTAAGTATCAAAGAAATTTTCACATAAACAACTAACTACACAATATTAAAATAGTATCTTTATTATCCTTCTGTATATTCAAAGTGTTATAGAATTATGTTAAAGGATTGTACAAACAAATTTAGATGTATTAGACATAATTATCTAAAAGAAATGATGCTTATGTTGGCTCTTAAAATAACAACTCAATAGAACGTTTAATGTAATTCAGTTACTTGGTCACCTTCATATAGGTATTAAGCTAGTGATAGTCAGTGAACGAAAATGAGTAAAGAAGGAGAGACAGAGCATTCTGGGTCAAATAACATTTATTGAATCTTGCATAAATATAAATAAACTTGAAATAAGTTCAATTGGATAAAATTTAATATATGAGTATAATGCAAGCATAAAAAGCTAAAGCATGGATGCAGAAAATGTTGACGTAATGAAATTATCAAAATTTCAGATGAGACATTAGAAATTTATTAGGTTTCCAAATTTCTTATCATAATGGTATCACATTATTTCTTACCACAAAATTAATTATTTCAAATACCTTTGAAATGTTATATCATGTTACCATCAAAGATACACTTCAATTGGGGGGGAAGGCATCATTTTCCCTGCCCTCACTTACTTGCAGCCACCTTGGATTAAAATGCCCAGAGTGCCATGAGCTATACTCCTTGAGCAGAGAAACTACTGAAAACTAGAGGTGAGACTGAGCGTCCCAGAAGGCAGATGGGTCCATGCTTTCTTGCTTGTTTGGCTTTACCTTACAAGTAAACATTTGAAGGTGACAAATGGAGGAGATATTTGTAGAGACACTTGGAAAGAACCTTGAGAAAGACACATGGAAAGGTTATTCCTGGTCCATGGCAGAGACAATAACAACCATAATCTCAATTAGATATGCAACCCTGGAGGGTCCCTTTGGTTCCATAGGATATATTTCATTTTCAGATTATAAACCATGAGACAGTTGTTCCAAAAAACCTTTGTTTTAGGAGAACTCATTCAAAATAACATAGTGGCACAACTATGTCCCAAAGACCATGATGACAAATTGGGCATTTTAACCAGTTATACCAGGTATAAACTATGTAAGCAAGCTGGACTGTGTTCTGTCAGAGGAGTTTTAAACTTTAACAGCAAATTATAGAAATAATCAGTTAACTCATTCATCTGTTCTTTGGCTCAGAGTCCCAGCTGGAAGTGTTTTTGCTGGTATGTTTCATTTCTTGGCTTCTCCTGAAGACCTGATTCAATTTGTGGTTCACCTCCATACTAATCACCTTTTTAAATGGTTGTTTCATCATAACCTCAGTGTTCACTTCAGAACACATCACAATGTTCCATGTGTTTGAATATAGATAGATAGGCTGAGAATTTTCCACATATTCAAGATCCTACTATTTTTGTTACGTATTTTCTGTTTCCAGTTGATCTGTAAGTAGCAAAAAAAAAAAAAAAAATCCAGTCACTCCATCAACATGTTGCTTAGAAATTTTCTCTGGTAAATATCTAATATCATGTTTCACAAGTTCTACTTACCATGAAGCCGTAGAATACCAACAAAATTCATTTGAGGTCTTTGCCATATTATGGTAAATATTGTTTTTCCTCTAGTTTCCAATAACACGTTCCTCACTTCCATCTGAAACCTCACTGGAATGACCTTAAATGTTCAACTTTCCAACAATATTTCTTCATAACTGTTTATCTGTTCTGTAATGAGATGAAAGCTTTCCCCCCTTTTCTTTCTAATTCATATCTCTACTCATAGTGTCTTCGTGTTTTCTCTTTTTTCTTTTTTAGTTTTACCCTCAATACCATATCAGTGCTAGCCATCAAGCATTACCAAAGCTACTTCCACATATCCACATATTTACGTACTTGTTTCATCACTCCATTTCTGGTACCAAAATTGGCCTCACTCACCTTGAGTTACCATAACAAAAAAAAAAAAAAAAAATGCCATAGACATGGGGCTTAAGCAACTGAAATTTATTTCCCAGGGAGAGGCTGCGATTCCAAGATCAGAGTGCATGATGCTTGGTCCCTAGCCATAGCCCTATGACTTGCAGATGGCAATTTTCTTGTTTGGATCTCACAGGACCTTTCTTTGGTGATACATATGGAGAGAAAGTTAACCAGTATTTTAACTTAATTGGACATTAATGCTTTTTTTCAGGGCCCCACCCACATGCTTTTATTCAATTTTAAATACTTCTTTAAACAGCCCCCCTCTCCAAACAGTAGAAATCATCAGAGCAGAAAAACACCTATGAATGGGTTAAAAGACTAATGAAAATAGAAGTATTAAAAAAATAAATAAATCTACAGGGTTATGAAGACTGAGGAGTCGGAGATATAATGAGGTAGAGATATAATCATTTTGATAGTTAAGTAAAGAGATTATTTCAAGAAGGAAAAACTGAGTTAAAAACTGCTACATGTTGAGTAAAAGAACCTAAAGATTTTACTGTTTAGTGATATGGTAAAGTCACTGAAGTCATTAAGGTCCACAGAATGCTTAATATCATTACAACTGATTTTTGGCCCAATTTAACCATATTTATTAGACTTAGATTAAGGAAAGTAAAATATCTCTATCAAGTAGTCCAAAAATTTGTCCAATAGAGGTGATTCCATATGAAAAATAAGAACTTTACAGGAGTTGAGTGCTAGTTAATAAAATCAACCCAAAATGGATAGAAATAGATGTTTCCTTCTTTAAGGAGAAAAATAATGAATTTATAGACTTCATTTTATTTTAAACAGTAAAGTTCTAAAACACTACTATTATGAAATAAATGCAAATTCACAGAATAGGAAAATATATTTGCAAAAGACACATCTGATAAGACTATAGTTCACCAGTACATATAACCTTTTAATGCAATATCATTTCAATTTTAAAAATTATGTTGTTTTAAAACAACAAAATTTAATTTTTACTTGAACTAAGCAAATATCAGATATATATTGCCATTAATTAATTTATGTCTTAAAGTAAAATTTTAAATTAGACCACTTGAGAAAAAAATGCATATTTTTTTTCTTTTTTTGTGTGTTACCTCATAGAGTAATTTGTTAGGAAAGTTGAATCAAGCAATTACATTGTTATAATTAATTAGTATCTCCTTTGATATTGTTTATAAATACAGTCAATTAAAAAAGGAAAATTCTTTTCCTGAAGTTCAAAGATAGAAAGTAGGTGTTTCTTTCAATGAAACTTTTTCTTAATGAGAAAGAGAGCAAGAAAGAGAGAAATAAAATTGTCCTCACAGAGGAACCAATTAACATAAAGTAGGTCTCAGAGTCTGCAAGTGTTTCATGATGTAAAGGGAGCTTGGAAGAACTAATTAGGATTTGTTATTTAAACAGTACTGATTAAAATAACCTTTGAATAAATGCATTTCTAGAAATCTTTTTCCTTTCATGTGAATATCTCATTTGTTCATGTCATGCTTTTCTGAATCTTTGAACATTAAATCCTATGGGTTAAACACTGACATATTTGAAGATTTAAAATAAATGTATCTTTTTATATAACTACTTTATATATAAGATTTAAACTATTTTTGAGTAAAGAAATGCATCAGGTCAATGCAAAAGAAGGCCTTTATTTAAATTCAGAGGAAGAATTTCAATAGGTCATTACTGCAAAATTTGTAAAATTTTGCAGAATATCAATATATGTATCTATATAAGTCTGTAATTAGTTACTAAGTAACCAATTTTAGAGAATGAAATTAATCCTAATCAAAACTCTCATCACTAATGGAACAGCAAATTGAAATACTCCAAATTTAATTTCCAGATATCAAATAACATATAGTGATATAATAAGTATTTAAATATGATTCATAACTGGTGAAATACAGCTATTTTAATTGTACGTTCAACTACTTTGACAAGTATGTATAGCCATGTAAGCCTTACCTTAGAGCGGTCACTAATAGGAAGGTTATTTTTCATAAAAAATTCCAATTCTGGCTAACACTCCCAGTTTTCATTCTTTGAATAAGTTACAAGAGTGGTAAAAGTTTCTCCTGAAGCTGACAGGACTCGGTAGACTTCAGTTTAAAATAAAACAGTGACAATTCTTGGTAAAGCCTGCTCTGAACATCTTTGAGATGTTTCCTATTCTGAATATTCAAAAAGAGTTTCATTTTATTACACTGTATTGGTTTTGCCTTTTTCAAAGGACAAATTAATTAAGTAAAGGAAAAAGAAAAAGAAAGGCACCTGCATAGTCATGGGTTGGAAGAAGAGCTTCCTTTGAAAGTCAGGTGAAGTTTTTTTTTTTTTTTTTAATAAATGTATTCACTTAATCTTACTGTGCAGATCAGCCACCATAAGAAAACTCTTCTCATTTCGTTGTTTTTCCATAGGAGCATTCCATGGAGAGAAGTGGAACCCATTAAAATTCATCAATATATTTCCGTATATGGTTTCAGGTCCTAGAATTACTGGAAGATGTCAACATACATGCGTGAACTATAGTTTTAAGCCTGTTACCACTGCAACAAAAGTACTAAGTATAGAAAATAGTTTTTAAATTTACAAAATGCTTCTCTATATTGTCATGAAGTTTATTTTATAGACACATAACAAATATCAAATCTGCATTGTAAGAATTTTAATACTGATCTGTAGCAGTTTCCACCTTTGTGATATAGAACAAAATATTCCCCAAACTATTCTAAGTATAATATTTTAATACTTGTTTCCTATATCATGCATTTTAAGTAGAAAATAGTATGAAATAAATTTCTAAGATTGCTCTCCCCCATATAAAGTTTTCTAATTGCTATAAGAAGGAGTATCTGGGTAAAGTTCCATCTAAGGTGAGATAAGCAAGAAAGATAATGTTTGCTTATATAAAAGGAAAAACTGTAGCATTGTCTTAAGAATGAGTTTCACTTTCAAGGTATGATCTCATATAATTTATATTTTTTACTCACATAATTGGTTTTATATTAAAATTGTATATTCCAAAGTCTGTCAGTATTTCCATATGCATTTTACTTAAAAACCCAAGAGTTAATATGAAATATATTTTGAAAAAAATGTAAGGGTGTGGAAAATTCAAATATGGATTATAAAACACACAAGTAAGTTTCTCATAGAGAATGCCTTGTGATCAGTTGGTTACTTAAAATACTTTACTATTATATATAAATTTTTTTTCAGTTGATCTCATCCCCACCTAGTATATATCCTAACTATATGCTGACAAAATAATTTTTTTACTTATTTAGTTTCTCTTTCAGTGACTGGAAGAAGTTAGATGAAGTTGTTAACCTGTTAGAAAAGGAGTAGAGTCTGTAAAAATCAATTCATAAGGTGTCAAGTCAGTAACCCTATTTGGGTAAGCTCCCTATTTGGTCTTTCTCATTCAAAAGAAACCAATTTCCCTTCAATATATGGTTTCCAGCAAACTACCTGACTGTGGAAACATAATGGTACAGGTGTTGGTACAGTGTTCACAGGACTTTTTCATTCAGTTCATCAGTAGAGGAACAAATTACCCATTTATTCCCCATTTAAAACACTTGAGGCATAAAAATAACATGGGGGACAGAACTGTTTATTAAATGATAAAACATTTCCTATTTCATATTGTCTTTCACATGTATTAAATGATGTTGTGTTTATTTCTTCACCTCTAAATTACCCCAAATCTGAATTTCTTAAGGGTAAATAAAATTCTTCTTTGTATTGACAATTCTTTATAATACTTATAACAGTGAGTGAAATATATTAAATGTCACCTACATTTAGTAATAGAAAATAAAATAAATGTGCATATCAACTCAAATAATGATGTCATTAAAATAACATTCCTTTATCTTAACAGGATTTTTTTGTCATAATATTTTAAACACTATTGTTAAACTGGATATGAATGCATTTTAGAAATTATAATGTGAACAAATCTAATCTAGTATGACATTTGTAAAATCTATTACTATTTGAAGTAAATTAAGCCTTTATAACTTGAAAAAATAGCATGTCTCTGAATATTTTAACTATAGACCTGTGGCACTTTCTCTAACTGATATAAAAGCAGAATTATACCTTGTCAGATCTCCATCAAGGTCAAATGTAAAATCTTAAAATATCTAAATTAGGGTTAGCTTAGGAATACTTTCTAGACAAAATACTTAGTGAGATGAAGCTGATGTCCCTGTAGCTTAAAACTGCACTTATAACAAAAAAGACATGTTAGCAAGGCATAACCATCCATCAACATGTACAGAAAAAAAAAGCACCCTAGACGAGCATTTTTGTTATATTATTTTTGTTCTATACTGTGAAAATTAAAATGAAGTCATCATCAAGCAATGTAATAGATAATATCAAATAATTTCAGGTTAATTATTCACCATGCCAATCATTGTATAACAAGGTAGGATGACTTTTTCAGTCAAAACAGGAGGGGGATCACCAAGAGAGAAAGAGAGAGAAATAACCAAATGGGTTGGAACTGGATGGGAAGGTAGAAATGAAAAATATGAAAAGATCTGCAGAACTCTAGACTTGAAGGAAGGGATGTTGACTGGGTTCTTTAATACTCCAATTCTCCCTTTATGTTTGGAGTCAATTCCCTACTACTTGTATAGGATGAGGACTACTACTTCTGGCAAATGAGTTATGAGCAGACATAGATTGTTACAAATGAGGAATGGAGAGGGTGAGGAATGAGCATTTAATAGTCATAATGAGACTCCATAACAAATGCCTGATCATTGTTATTTCTCATATTACAAAATATGGTATTTTTAATATTGTATTCATTATTTTTAAGATGAAATAACTTATTTATATATAAATGTCACATCTTTGTGATCTCTGGGGTTTATAGTCATTATTTTTAATTAATATATACCCATGCATGAACTTGTACTTTATTTTTAAAAGTCTAAGAAATCTAGTAATATCATGTTAAACAATTTAGTATCTTTTTTTTTTTTAAACTTAGAGTTTGAGAATTATTTTTCCCAGTTGTACCATATATGGTTAACATTATATATTGTCCTAGAATTAATGAAAAGGTATCTGCTCTTGCTCCTATGAGTCAAGATTACCCAAAATACTTGGTATTCATGCTGCTGAAGTGAGCACGATTACCCAGAATACTTGGAATAACACACAACATCAAATCTCAATGGTTTCATTTCTTATTTACACTAATGATTCATCAAGAGTCATCTGAGAACTGTGCCCGCCATTATCACTATCTTTTACTAGTTGCCCAAGATAACAGAGAAGCCACTATCTGAAATGTTTTTAGTAGTCATGGCCAAGTATCCTGGGCAATCTTGACTCATAGCAGTGGAAGCAAAAAACCTTCCACTAATTCCATATGTAGTACTGAAATTAGAGTTTACCTTTTCTGAAATGCCTTTAGTGATGGCTGTCCATGTCTTCTTAGTTCGCATGATTTTCTCGTCTATAAAATCAAAAGAGATAATGATGTATGCTGTCTTAAAGGGGAACAAAGCCCTCCATGCAATGTTTTCTTATGTCAGGAACTCAGTTCTACTAAAGGTGCTCAAAGATGGCCTTTGAGCAAAAGTTAGAATATGTATTTCTTCCCCAAATGGTTTTTAAATGGATTGCTATTTAAAATAGTGAAGGCATTTATTATCTTGTCTTAGCATCAAGGTTAACATCATTGTTATTGTAAAACCAGCAATGATTTTGTGATAATTTTAATACATTGTGATTTTGTGACACAGGCATCTTTTGAAAAGTGTTCATTTGAAGATCTTTGCATGTAGTATATGCATAATGATAGCTCATATAAAATCATGTCTATTAAAAACATTTCCATATTAAGCTACAGTTTATTATAATTTACTTATAAAGAAAATACTGCATATTTTAGTAGCAAATATTTTGAAATTAGAAAAGATATTCAGATTTTTTTATCTCCCTTTAGATGATCATAACTCTCACATACAACAGTTATTTTTAAAATTCAGTATTTTGAAATATCTAACCCTGAAAGAATTAATCTAAAATTAAATTCAATATTCCCCGAGCATATAATTTTAAAAAATCATCCCAAAAGCTTTGCAGATGCAGTATTTTTCAATTATTAATTTTTTGACATTTGTTCTGATTATTCCTTGTTTATATATAAATTTTATATAATTTTAATATCCCAAAACTTATTATATCTTGTAAAATTAGTAAATTATCTTTCTTACATCTTCATATTTAGTCTTTCTACCTTATGATTTTATCCAGTGTTTCTGGATATTTTCAGTTATAATTGTCTTTATAACAGATATATTCCTTTTCAAGAATTCTTTCTGAAACGAGTTCTTTTATGAAATGACAAGAATTATTTGATAAAATCAAACTTTTCTCTCTCTCCTTTATATAGTTTAAATTACAATATCCATACAAAAAATATTATATTCACACACCATAAAATATAAAAACTATATGTTATGTAATAACATCACTCTTAATATTGCTTCCTAAAGCTGACCTCTGATATAAGAGGTAGTATTCTAAATATTTTGATAGAAAATTATAAATTATAGAACTACAATTTATATAAGAAATATATATAATCATAAAATATAAAATGCACAATATAATTTAGCCTTTTCCTATGCACTTTTATGAAGTATGTGATGACTATATATGCAAAATATTATTACAAAAGTCATGTAAAAAATTAGTTTTTTGTGTTAATAAAAATTCTAGCTAGAGTTTCTAATAGTAGATTGGTAAATAATAAATGCATGTATTTCTAATGCTGGATAGTATTCTGCCATTAAATTGTCAAATTGTCATCAGACATTCTGGATATTGAAACTCTCTGTTATAATTTAGTTGCCATTTAACAATTGAAAATAATGTGGAAATGATCATATTTTCTGTACACATATTTCTACACATTTGTAGGAAAAATTCTAAAAAATAAATCTTTGGAAATGAAATGGTTTGGTCAAGATATATAACTATTTAAATAGATACTGTTTAAGCTGGGTGAGGTGGCGTGCACCTGTAATCCCAGCTACCTGAGGCTGAGGCTAGGAATCACTTGAGACCGCGGATTTGGGACAATTCCAGACAACATAGCTAGACCTAGCCTCTTTAAAAAAAAAAAAGGTACTGTTTAACTGGCATGCAGAGACAGAGCTGGGAATGAATTGTTCTCTTGGATCAGAGTATGCTCACTCTGTTCAGTTTCTAGTTTAATCCATTTTATAATACTTTCATATAAATATGCATATATAAAATTACCATGTGTATGCATATATAAAATTACTACAGTGTTATTGGTAACACATTTCTCCTCAATACTTAAACATTTTCTAATTTTTCACATTAATCTGATGAAAAAAATCTGAAAATTAAGATTGCTCTGTAAATATTCTTTCTCTGTGGAACTTATTTTATAAAGAGGAACTGAATTATCAGCAGAATTTTTTTTTTTTTTTTTGAGACTAGGTCTCACTATTTTTGCCCGTGGAACTGTAAGCTCACGTTGCCTGGGGTACCACAGACTCAAGCAATCCCCAGCTTCAACTTCCCAGGTAGCTGGGATTATAGGCATTCACCACCACACCCAGCTATTTTTTGGGGACTAGGTCTCACTATGTGCCCCACTGGCAGTTCTGGAATTGTGAATACTGTCCCCAGCTGCGACTTCCTAAAGTATCAGCAGAATTTAATTTTATATTTAAATTCTTTAATAGATTGATTTCTTTGAGGTTATTTTTGATTTAGATTACTATTTGTTGAGATATTCTTATATATGCATTCAGATCTTTCATAAGTTTAAAAAATTATGCATTGTGTTCACTAAGTATTATTAGTTTCAATTGTGGTTGCTTAAACTGCTTCCTTGGGCATTCTTTATATCCATGTGACTGTTGTTGTTTCATTTCTCTGCAGTGGCCTCAATTTCAATTTGGCCATCTACTAGCTTCAGTATTATCCTGTAAAATATTAATTATTCATGCTTTAATTTATCTCAATTTCTTACTTCAAGTCAATTGTAAAATTTGATCTTAATTTTTATTGAAAATTCACACAATGTATTTACTCATTCCAAAGTGAAAAATTCAATGACATTTAGTTCACATATAATGCAATGCAACTAGTTTCAAAATATTTTTATTACGTCCCTCAAAATATTTTGTACTAATTTTTCCTTATTTGCTCTGGTCACTTAGCCCCTAACCACCAGAATCTCCTTTGTTTCCATCTCCTTTGTTCCCATCTGTTCACATATTCAAGATGTGTCATATAAATGGAATACAATGTGACTTAAAAGTCTTGAATTTTTTTATTTAGCTTTTTTTTTTCAGGCTTACCATATACTAGATTGTGTCTGTACTTAATCCCTATTGTATCCCTTTCATTACTAAATAATATTTCAATGTTATTTCAGTGGATTTGCTTATCCAGTTACTACTCACTAATCTTTAGATTGTTTCCACACAGCTATCTTAAGTTTTGAAAATAGTTCTGCTGTGGACATCAGTAGAAAAGCATGTGTTTGATTCCTGTTTTCAGTACTTTGAGATATATAGCAGGCAGTGGAATTGCTAGGTCATATGGTAATTCTATGTTTGCACTTTTTTGAAGAACCATCAAACTGTTTTTGATGACAGCAGAACCATTTTACACCCTCACTAACAATGTACAAGAATTTGTATTTCTTTCCAACACCTGTTATTTTCCATTCTTTTGATTATAGTCATCAGAGTGGGTGTTTCCCTTCAAATTTTTGCTTTATAATTTTATCTTTTTTCTCTCATTTTATAGAACTATTTTTCTCAATACCAAAAAATAGGTACTGTATAAAATCATGTTTATTATAACTCTCTTCAAAGTGTTTTCTTTCCTTCCAGTTGTTTAGAATTTTTTTTAAAGGTATTATGTTCACAGATACTTCTTAGGATTTTTCCAATCACTGATACACACTAATGTACAACATCTGGAAGAGAAAATAAACAGTTATTCTCTGTGGACAGCTATTGCATCCTCCTACCCACCCTGTGTTGGAGCTTTAGTTAATTTCAGGGTTATCTGTTATAAATTATTAATTCAGGAAGTTAATAGACTTAAGGACATGGCAAGAAAATATAGTTGCCTATAGGCTTTTCCAACAGAGGCAGTTCCAAACTAAACAATCTAGTCAATGTAGTGAAGCCAACATTCTATGAATTCTCTTCACACATCAATATAGTTTTCCTTCTGATGAACTTAGTCTCATGATTTTCATGTTAACATGTTTAGTGGTGATAGATTCAATATCAGAGGTAAACCAGCTTTCCAGAGGCTGACTCATTGTAGTTGCAGTTACTTTTGTATTCTTCAACAGGAGCTATGAATATTTAATACTTATGTCAGCAGGAGGCACCCATAAGCCCATGGCCCCAACTTTAGCTGTAGTCTTTGCTCTCCTAATTCCAAGACAGATACAACTATTCTAAGGTTATATTCTCCACTCCACAAAGCATTTGGTATCACCTTTCTCCCTTAAAAAACTGTGAAAAAATATTTCTTAAAAGAAGTTCTCTGACAGAGTCCTAAGAGTAAATTTTCTTCTCGTTAACCTTGAATGTCCACTATCTTCTAAGGAAAATAACTATTTTAATGATTCATGTCTTTATTCTGGAACTACCTTTGCTATTTAAATAATCATTCCTCTCTTCTAAATTATAGTATCAATGCATTTTCTCATACTGTTTTACTGTCATTCATAATATACACACTTTGTTCACTCAACAAATATCCAGTAACTGCTATCTAAGCACCAGGCTCTTTTGAACATCAGTCTGCTTATTTAGTTTACACAGAGGAATGATAAACTGAAAAACCTATTCTATTTTTAAAATATATTCTATTTAAATTATTATAATTTTTATTTTTATTCTATTTTTTAATATGCCAAAGCATAAGTAAGATGGGTCAGTGTGTTTGATGATGGACCTTCCCATAAGTTAACTCATTGTTTCTTTAAACCACAAAAGGAGTAGAACATAGCATAAAAATATTTTTAAAGAGCTTGAAATTTTAAAGAGCTTGAATTTTAAAATATAAGTATAGCATAAAGATATTTACTAAAATATACTGGCTGCCTATAATTTTTTAAACATGATTTTTACAAATTTCATCCCTTGGTTTTCAGGGTCAAAGAACACCATGGTTATGCACATAGGCTTTGAAAGTGAGACACACATAGACACAAATTCTGATCAAACAACTAAGAATTAAATTTTCTTTATTGTCTTTTAAGAAGTGCCTAACTTATCGAGTCATTGGGGTGGCCCTAGACCAGTGTGTCTGGTGTCCTTATAAAAAGAAGTTAGGACTTGGAAAAATCAGATATTTCCCTTCAAAGAGAGAATACCAATTGAGCATGCAGCAACAAAGCGGACATTTGCAAGGCAAGGGAGACAGTCTCAGAGGAAACTACTGACCCAACACCCTCATCGCAGATTTTTAAACTCCAAACATGTAAGATTTCTGTTGTCTAACACACTTGGTTGGTGGTATTTTGTTCTGGGAACCCTGGCAAAATAGTTCTATATATTTTTTATAATGAGCATTAAATGTGTGTCTTTTGAAATATTTGTATTCAAATTGAGTGAAGACACTATATGTACAAATCTAGTATAATGCTTAGCATATTATATGTTCTAAAATAGCATTAGTAGTACAAAACTTCCAGTAATCTCTAGTGTACTGCAAAATAAATATTCAAGGTTAGTATTATCTTTACCCCAGATTTTTAGAAGTATCATTTTATCACAACATTTTGCTGTAAAATTTATACATGTACAAAAAACACATAAACACGTGTATGTATGTTCATGCTTATGAATGCCAGGACAAGACAAGTGCAAAGAATGAAATGACCTTTAGTTGCCAGTATTTCCCTGTTGAACCACACTTGTTATTTCCCAATGGTATATCCAGATAGCTTAGAACTGAGAAAGTTTATTTTTTAAAACTGACAGGTAAGGAGACTGTGAAAGTTCACAGTTCTATGTTTTTACAAAATGTACTTCAATGATCCATTGGGACAAGCTACAGTGTGAAAACGATGAATATCAGGATCCACTAGGGAGACCATGTACATGTTGAGGACAAGAATGCTAGATTGGTAATCACAAAGCCCTGGAGTGAGTCCAAATTATAATTGCAAATTTTGGAATTTATATCATCCTACTGTCAAAATTTCTCATCTTGACTTGAGAATTAAAGATCAGTTCCTCAAAAAATGCTATTAGCCTTATAACTACTCATGTATTCATTTAAATTTTCCTGAATTGTATAAGTGTGTCTTTGAATAGTTTATTTGTGTAAATTTGCATTCTTGCACTGTATTTTAGGTTTTAAGAGGGCAAATACAAGTTTATTTTGTATAGCATTGAATCACTATTAACTGGTCCTGAGACTGTCAAATGAAAAAAATTATCTCTTCCAATTGTGAGGCAGACATGAATGTATGAAGAGGTATATGGAGCAGAAAAGAAGAGAGAATTGCCATGCGACTTCCAGGATTCTGGTTTTGCGAGTTTATCACTTTTATTCATATTGGTATATTCATTATCAAGAAGATCCGTGGTAATCACATAAAAGTGCTTAAATATATTCGAGGAACAAACAATGTTTTGCTCGACAGAGATGGGATTTTTTTTAAAAAGTCAGATTTTCTATTTCTCAATTGTCTCTTACTTTAAAAATTTCCTATTTAATAGGAAGTAATCTACCTTTTCCAGAACAGTACTAATTGAAAGTCAGGATTCAGTGGGTTAAACATCTTAAATTGTATAATATGTACCTTAACACAAATTAAAGTTCATATTTTATAATATTTTAATATAAGCATATATTAATATAAATGATGTAATATTGATAGATACATTCTACTATTCTCATTTTGTAATTTTGAGTGTGCAGTTATTCATGAAAAGAAATGAACTTGCAATTCAGAGATGCAATAAGAGAAAGGTGTAGGTATAGGCATTACTTGAATGGAATAAAACATGATATTTCACTCAAGCATCTGCCTGTAGTTTTTCAGAACACAAAGTAATGTTGCATCAATAAAAAGTGATTTTAAACTTAAAAGCACAAAGCCTATATATATTTGCAGAAAATTAAATGTAAAATTTTGTAATTGAAAACAGTTTTGTGAATATTTTATAGAATATGTTGAGCACAAAAACTGGCCAAAACATCTAAAACACATTGCAAATAAATTTACTTTTTAAATTTACATTGGCTCCAGAAGGGTAAAATGTGTTCAGAAAATGTATTTCTCCAATAAATCACATAAAAAAAGTGGCGTGATACAAAATTGGTGTTAAATAATCAGTCACCTTCCTATATGCAGACAATGAAGTAGAAGAGAAATAAATCAAGAAAACACCCCATTTACATTCACATCAAAAAGATTTAAATATTTGACAGCAGACATAACAAATGAGTAAACTTAACAAAAGAACCCAAAAAGCCAAAACAATCCTGACCAAAAAAAAGGGCAGGGAATGGTGATATCACAGTCTCAGACTTTATACCACACAACTATAATCAAGATAACATGGTACTAGAAAAAAAAAAAAAGACAAAAGACAAATGAGGTAGAACTGAGAGCCAAGAAATATACCCACAACTATAGATACAGCTAAACTATGATGGAGTCAAGAGAATACATTGGAGAAAGGAAATCCTCTTTGAAATATGTGCAAAATAACCTAGACCACTATCTCACAGCATGCACAAAAATTAATGCAAAATGAGTAAAAAATTTGGGTGTAAAATCTGAAACCATAAAAATACATAGAAAAAAACATCAACAAATTACTCCATGTCAGAGACTTCATGTGTGTTCTTGTAGATTCGTTTCCAACAGCAAAATAAATAAAGACAATATAAATAATTGAGAGTAGATCAAACTATAAGTTTTCTGCATTGGCAAAGAATAGAATGCAAGTAAAATAAAAAGACTCTGAATGGAGAAAAATTTTGCACACCATACATCTGACAAGGGGGATGATATCCAAGATCTATAAAAATCTATACAATTTAACTGGGCTTGGGGGTACATACCTCTAATCCCAGTTACCTGGGAGGCTGAGGCTAAGGATCACCTGAATCTGCAGGTTCAAGAAAACCTTGGGTAACATAGCAAGACCGAGTTGCTTAAAAAATAAAAAATAAAAATAAAAACCTATACTACTTAACAATAAGAAAACAAATAGCTCAATCAAAACTTGAACAGAAAAATTTATTGGAATTTTCAAAGAAGACATATAGATGACCAATCAGCACATGAAAAAAAAAATCAAACCAAAATGAGATAGAATTTCACACCTATGAAATGGTCCATATCACAAATGCCAGAAACAAGTATTAAGCAGAATGCGGAATGAAAAGAACCCTCTTATATTGTTAGTGAGGTGTAGACTTGTCAGTTCCTATGTGAAACGTGAATTTCTCAAAATATTAAAAATGAATCTACCACATATGACCTAATAATTCCACTTCAAAGATTTTAAAAACAATAATTAGAAGGGATATGTGCACTCCTATATTAATTGCAACACTATGTACTACTGTAGCCAAGCTATGCAAACAACCTAAGATAGAAAAGTGGATAAGGAAGATGTGATATTTACACAATAGATTATTACTAAGCTACAAAACAAAGGACAAAGTCCTGCTTTTTCAAAAATATATATGAAACTAAAAGGAATAATGTTAAGTAAAAAAAAAATCAGAAAGAAAAGGAAAAAAATACCACATAGTCTCACTTCTATGTAGATTATAGAGAAATGAGACAAAGGGGTAGGTAGTCAAACCAATAACAAACACTAGAACTCAACTGTACATAGAAGCTGCCAGAGGGACATGGGTAGGCATACAATGGACTATTGTGAAAGAATATAGGTGTTGATTGTGTGGTAGTAACAGGGTTGATCCTATACTTCTATATTACAGACAGTGTTGTAAACAAATAAAACCTAATAAAAAGTATATTGCTCTTGTTTTTGAAAGAAATATCTCAACTGTTATTAAAGTTTTCAAAATATGCTAGCTAGTTTGCGATTGTCACAAAACTAAAGTTAAAGTCACATAATATTTTAATCATCAAGTAGTTCAGCTGTTAAGTATCATGTTTCAAAGGAAAATAAAAGTTATTTTGAAAAACTGTATATAGCCTTGTAGCCTTGAATCTAAATTATTAATAAACCAAATAAATCTGTAATAATTTTAATGCTCAATTTAAATAGTATTTTTCTGGCAAATTTTTGTAAATGCCACGACTGAAATGGATGACTTTTTCTATATTCCTGTATCACCTTATTTTTCCTTATTCTGATCCACAATCCACACTGCACCTGCTTTTAACTCTTTCTCACCACAAAATACATTCAGTACATCTCAGATACCCTTGTGTTCCGAGGCACACAGTTGGCAATCAATAAGTACTTGTCAATGGAATAAATGAGGGAACTTTTAGTTTGAAATGTTAAAATATCCTACAGAATTATTCATTAACTTTTGAGTCACCCATGAGTTTAGGGAATCACTACATGAGTGACCTGCTGATTCTTTTGACATATCTGCATGCCTTCATTTCTCATTCTGACAATTTTTATTAATCATTCAAGATTCCTCCAATAAACCTTTCCCAATGTCCCCAGACTTGTTTTGTCCTTCTATTTCCCAAAGCACTTTGTTCAAAAATGAATCTATAAACATCTTGCTCTGTACTCAACATTAAGCTAGAGAGAACAAAGGTCTGATAATACTTAGATCGCATGCATTTATAACTGTATCTTATACCAATTGTGAGGTTCTATTTTTATGCATTTTATCAGTTTTGTCCCAATAAAGATTAAGCATCTTCAGGAACATATTTTTCATCTGTAGGATACTATATGTACATAATCATAAACCTGCATGACTTATTTTCCTCAATGAATGCATTTTATTCAATATCAATAAAGTTTTAATGATAACAACAACCCCCCTATCTAAAGTAAGCTACTTAAAACTCATTTTAACTGTTCAATGTATTTTACAGCCAGAATGTTACCAAAAATAGGTTTGTAGAAATTAAATGATTAGAGCTAGCAAATATATAGAATTTACTTGAATTTTTAAAAAGGAGCAAACAAGACCCTGAGTAGCCTTATGGAATGATAAAATGGTTTTAATGGATTTAATTAACTTACCTTATAAGAAATGAAAATTAAGAAATCATTCCTGTCTGAACTGGGCTATTATCATAGTTGTAACTGCAGTCTTTATGGCCAGAAAATCTTAGAGCAGATGGTAAATTTATAGTCCTTTTGCCCCCATGGAGAAGAAAGAAGGAGAAAATATAGTGCAGGAACTGTATGTACTCATGAATAAACTCAGAATGCAAGTGGTTGGAACCATTTCTAAATGGAGTATGAAACTCACCATCATTTATTCTAAAACTGTATAAACAGCACACGATTTTATGCTGTGATAAACTTTTCCATAAATAAAAGTAAGGAACATATTTTTTTGAACTACTAGCAATGATTTTAGTAAAATAAAGAGATAAACATGTATTCTTGTCTTCTAATTTATTTTAAATACATAATCATGAATATGTGTGTGTACACACACACAGACACACACACACACACACATATATGAGCTTTATGTACATAAGGTTAAAAAGTACTTCCCTGAGCTGCATTTTCACCACATTCTAAAAGCAAGTCTATTGGACTATGTAATGTGAAAAAAAAGTTCTAAAATTATATATATATATTTGTGTTATATATATGCTTACTTTTATAACTATCTAAATTTTATGTCAATATAAGTGAATTACCTTTGACCTCTTACTAGTAGCCTTAGGAGACTATAAACTGGACTTGCTACTTATTCTGCTCTACACTCACATATTTAGCAATAGAAGTAACCTATAGAAAAGAAAAAGTAAAAACTAACAAACTGATAGCAGAACTAAAGCATAAAGTCAAGGAGTAGGTGGTGGGAGGAATGGGCATAGAAGATTGAAATGGCAGTTCACAGGTGACAGGGTGGTGGGAGAATATTGGGGTATGCAACGATGAAAGAAATATATATATATATGTGTATATATATACATATATATGTAATCAATACAAAGAAAGTTTAAAATAATTTTAAAAAAGGAGACTCTTTCCCTGTCCTTTGTTCCTGTCAGTTGTGCCTTACCTGCTCCAAACAGACATTTCTAGAGGCAATTCTGCTTTAGAGGAATTGTTAGTAAAGCTTTTACAAAATTACCGGTTTCTTTAATCTTGAAAATAAAATAAGCAACCTATATTCATTTTCTAAAATGAATAATCTACCACTTAAACCCACCTTGATATATTTCTTCTGATCAAAACATGTATTGCATTGCCACCAAAACACAGAAATTCCCGGAAAATATAGTATTTCCTCTTGATGACATATTCTTTATCACCTTCAGAGTTTAAATATCTTAATCAAAATGCAAAATGGTATTAAACATGGTTTTAAGACTAAATAAATATACCCTAAATTGAATATGAAAGTAACTAAGGTGGAGATAGCTGGAAAGGATTGAAAAATAAAGATTAGCAATTGAAAGAAGATGTAATCAGATGACAATTTGTTTCTCTTACCTCAAAAGTGTTCTATTTCACTTTTCTTGTTCATAGTTCTAGGCAAGAGTTTACTTTTATTGATGGACAGCAGGTAAGAATCAATGCCACACAAATGAAACATTATTTCATGAAATATTTTTCAAGAAAAAGATGTTTAATTCTATTTTAAGGGTGATATGGAAGATTTTACATGCTTATTTTAGTATATATAACTTTCATTATAAAATCATGGTATGTATTTCACACTATTGTATTGCTAGAAATAGAAAATGCTGCCCTCTGAGAACAATATTTTCATTAAAATTTATATTAGTTTATTTCGGTGTGGTGAAAAAAGCAACTCTTACTATTTTGTTTAAGTGATTGTTGATGTTTCAAAAGAAACACCTAAACTTTCAATGAAGTATGTGTGTGTGCATGCATAGAGGTTTTATAAAGATATTTTAAAGAGGTATTTAAAAGTATTAAAAAAGAAAATTGCAGGTGAGTTTGTTACTGTTATTTTTGTAAAATTTACTTTAAATCTCACATTTTCAAAATTGTTGTCAATCATGACTTTTTCTTTAAAGAGTCTTACTAGGGTCACTATTATAATGTTTATTCCTGCAAACTTTCTGATTTATAAATTTCATATAAGTTCATAATGCTATACCACTTCATGTAAGAAAGGGGAAAAATTTCAACCCTGTTCCTTTTTAAATACTTGATATAATAGTTGTCTCTAAGACAGAAATGATATATTGAATGATATATTAAGTGTTCATTTGCCTGTAAATTAACTAGCAAAAAATCAATTTGAATAAATATATCCAGAGAAAAAATCTTAAATATCCATCAGAATGTTGGCATTTGAAAATATTGTGTTAAAGCACAAGTTCTGTGATCAGAACTTATGAGGACCTAATGGACCTATGTTCCCATAAAAATAAAAATATATATTTTAAAAGGATAAAATTAAAATGTTTTCTATAGAGTAAAAGAGCAAATTCATGCAGTCCCATGTAGTTACATGATGCTTGGGTTCTGGAAGCCTGTTTCAGCATGCAAACTAAGGGGTGCCCTAGACATCCCAAATTGACCCAGTCTTAAAGGGCCCTGACCCTCAGTGCACTCAAAAACAAAGCAATATTGAGTGTGAAAGAACTTTAATAGGACTAGTAAACATAAAGAAAGAAGGCAGGACAATAGATTCCCATCAAAACATTCAAAGTTACCTATCCCTTATGGACACCCAAGCAGGGTTGTTCTGAAGTGGGGCTGCTGAAGCCTGAGTTTGCCAAAATCTCTTTTGGCAAGGAACCATCTGAAAGGGGGAAATGGTGGGCCAGTCAAGTCTAAGATCTATAGAGCAAAATTAAAATACAGATCAAGATAACAAACACCATTGCCAACCTCCCTACTTGTCTGTTACCTACATGTCTCCTCCAAGAGTCTCTACATGTTTCACCTCCACAGATACCCAACGTCCCAAGTTCCTGGTCAGATTCAAATCCAAGAAGCAAATGGCCCTTTTCTACCTGTAGCTCCCCTTATCTTCATGAGTCTTCTTGCTTTTGGTATTTTACAGTTTTATCTGATTGCTAAACTCTATCCTCATTAGGTGTGTCAGAGAAAATAGGACCTACCTTTTTTAGGGATATGTCTCTGCTACAAGAATCTTTTGAGTAAATTTCAAATTCCATTTCAGTTTCTCAGCCAACACCCTGACAAAACAAATATAAGGTAAGTTTAAGTTAAGATTCTGACTGCTTTCTGATAATTTAGACTCTTGAAGGAATATGAATAATTGTCTAAGGATATCATAGAAATAGAGGAAAAAAGCTGCAATCCTAAAATACCTGCAAAAATTTTTTTTTCTTGTCTAGTTTACTGATTATAATTGATGTTTTGATTATAATAAATCCTATAACAAGAGAAGAAATAAGAAGACCCATGTACACTGTGGATTCAGTGACTGCAAAAGAATCAAAATAGCTTCTCTCAATTGGCCCAGAACAGGTTTCTTGACATTTGGTAAGGGAACTAGAAGTCAATTCAGATGATCTGGGCTATGAAAGATCTATTATCATCACCTAAAGAGAGCATATTGCTTGATTTTGAGAAAAGTGAGTGTCCTTAGGCTAGGAGAGTCTTTTGTATTTCCCTACATTCTCCATACTTTCCTAATTGGAGAAGCAATTACTTCCCCCCGCCCCTTATGTCCTAGAAGAACGTGCTACATAGGTTTCGTGCATCACCATGTTCTCTGTATCTATGCATCTTATCTTCATGTTCAGAGTCAGGATGAGGTCTGTCATGGGAAGCCTCTCCCCTTGATATCCCAAAGTCTGTAATTCAGTATAAATATTTCTGGTCCACTTCATTGTTCTTTAAAATTCGCAACCATGTTAATTCTATGTGTATGTTATTAAATGAATTGTTTTTCCTTTATTAACCTGTCTGATGATTTTTTGATTACTAGTCCAAACCCCAAAGAACCTAGAAATGCGTGGGATGATTTCTTTTGCATAATTTTACATAATCAAGATAAAAAATTTCACATATATGGACTATGAAAAGAAGTGTGTAAATATGTGGAAACATTTCCAAGAAGATATGACATAATGAGTATAGTTGGTGAATTTAAAGAACAATGATAACTCTAAGAAAACTACAAAAGAATTGTAGTTCTGAAAATGATAATATCTAAAATTATAATTTATGTTTCAAATAGTAGAAATAGATGATTAGGTTGCTAATTAAAGTAAAATGACTGTGCTAGCATGACTGAAAGACTCTGAGGGATCTCAAACTGTTAAGAAATGCACACTCTAAGGAGATCCAGTCATCCACAGCCCAAAGGCAAGGGAAGCAGACTCAGTATTGAATATCTCTAGCAGAATCCTTGTGCAAAGAGAGAGAAGAAAGGGCATTCTTAATAATAGTTTTCCAATTATAATAATGACCCACCCTTTCTTAGGCAAATGCTCACCTAAACAGGGTTGACCCAAATGGAGGTCACTGAGGCACAAAACCTTACCACAGGTCTGTGATACCATCTCTCAGGCACCACGTGAAATGCATTAAGGAGATCTCAGAGAGCTGGTACCAAAGAAAGATTCTTCTAAGTCACTCCTACATGTTTCTCCTCACTGTGTCTCTTCCAAGTCCCTGGATACAAATCAAACCAGAAAAGCAAGAAAGCAGGTTTCCTTGCCATAGCTATCAATAGCTCCCCTGTTCAGAAAATGTAGTTCTTGACGTATGGGGACTTGTAGTCCAACATATAAGAATGTAAGAGGGAAATAATGTCCATCCATTGCTCTGTAATAATCCTCCCCTTTCACAGATAGTTCTCTGTGGTAGGTGTGCTTTTATTGAATATATTTGCACATATATATTCATATAAAGTTATACATTAATGAGTTTTGCATTAAATTATTGTCCAGACATATTATAACTATATAACCACATGATAAAGTAAACATTATTTGGCACAGTTTAAGAAAAGTCAACAAACAAAAAAGTGTTTCTTTTAATAAATAATACTACATATTTTCACATGTCACACTCTTGTTACTCAGCACACATCACTTAATGTTTCTGGAATTATATTGGTCTTGAACTTTTAATATGAAATCCCTTCTTTACTGAGATTGCTTTTCTTCATGTCAACATTGTGAATGAGATTTCTGTGTAATCAAATTCTCTAAATCTCAAAGTTGTGACTTTCCTTTGCCCTTCTGTAAATTTATACATCCCTATTATTGCAATTAGATAAATATATTGCAATTGCCTCTTTACTGTTTTTGTCTCTATTGGAAGTCTGGGAGTACTTTGGAACAGAGACCATTTCACTTGAGATCTGTGATATCTAAAAACTATCAGGTTAATAGCTAGTGTGTTTTGAATATTAGTTGAATGACTTCATTAAGATTTCTATATATCTAACATAGCTGTGACAAAAAATAAGCATGACTAAATAATTTGAAAATATTTTTCTTATCTATAAACAAATATAATTGCTTATGAACTACATGTTTTCTATATGGCTTTAACCAATATGGTTTTCTATTCTTATATTTGTGTCTTTTCTAATGCCATAGAAACAAAACTATTATATATCCATTTTAATTGCTATCAAATTTTAAGTTTAATTGCTATCAAATTTTAATTGCTAGCAAATAAATTGACTTTTATTGATAATTTTATTAGTAGCTATTTTGTTTCATGGAAAGCAAATGGAAAACTAGGGCCACTGGAAACTACAAGATGGCACAATTCCCAAATGCCATCTTCTTGACTTTGCTCTTTTATTTGAAATTATTTTATGGAGTAGGGTATTTTGACTTGAAAAAATGTACATCAATTTTCAATTTTTATGATGGATGGTAAATAGTTATGCTGCATAGTTGGAGCTTTAAGTAGACTCCCTAGTTGATAAAATTGTGAATTAAGTGCTGTTTTATTAAAGTGCTAATAGTAGCGTAATCTTAAATCAGGATAGGATTTTAGATATTCAGTGACGTATGTACACCAACCCATCAAAATTATATGCATCAAATAATAAGTATAAGTCATAAATAATATTGTGACTATTCATTCTAAGACATATCAGATGAATGCCACATATTATCTTTATATTACATATAGTGAAACAAATTTGTATGAATAAATATGCTTATATGCTGATTTAACACAATATTTCATCAGAATTTTTTCAGAATTTTTCTCAGCTGAATTTTTCATTTACTAAATAAAAGACAGTATTGTTTTCATGAGTTAATGTATCATATAGACTTGACAAAGTAGGATCATTTAACAAAGTCACTAAAACTTAATGACTCACTCACACATCTAAGGTTTAGCTTATTAGCCAACCTAGAATGGATTCAGCTCAGGTGATAGGATCTACCTGTTTGTCTTTTGTCTCCCAACTAGCTAAACACAGCATTCATTTTTGGCAATGATAGAAGAAGAAAGAAGGTTCCAATATGCAAGATTTTGTTAAGCTTCATCTTCGTCATATAAAGTGTCTTAGCCAAATACAATAAGGTGGTTACAATATGGGTAATGGGACAAGGCTAAACTGCATGTCTGTGGTGAAAGGGTATTAAAAAGTTTATTGCAAAATGTGTAGCTATATGGAGGAATAAACAATGGGGAACATGAGTGTAATTGGATCGTATCCACCTTCATTCACACAGGTTTCCTGCATGTAGATATGTCTAAAGCACCTTTGAAGGATAAAAACATCATTCTAGAAAGCATACCTCATACTAATATTGCAAATATAAAATCTGGTATATAATAAAATGATAGTTGGGCATACATTAAAAAATAAAAATAATACAAATATAGATGACAGATTTTTTTAAAAGACATCACAGACTATTGAAATTATAAACACAGATTTTGAAGTATATAAGACATGGACAACCAAAATGTGTACAGAGGAGCTCAGAAATGAATTTACCCCACAATAATGAGACAATTTACAAGAAATTTGGAAATTAAAAAATGTATATCTTCATTACAATCATAGTGTATAATAAACTATAGGTCATGCACAAATATTACATAAAATTGAACAATTAGAATACAGCATAATATACATTTCTCATTAATATTGGATATTATGCTAATTTTTGTCATATAAACTTCATCGTGTAACAATTGTTTAAAAGAAATACTGAAAGTAAGAGGTAATGTTCTGTCTGCCCTTTTCCTCTTATGAACAGTGAATAAAAACCTTAGCAACATATTCGTCAGCATAATCACATCTACTTGGCTCATGCCTTTCTCTGTAGCAAAATTACAAAATCATTCAGACCAGAGTGTGTTTATTGCTTAAACAAGTATTTGACCATGCACCCCTTTGTGGTAGACAATGTGACATTGGCCAGACACCTC
The DNA here is from genome assembly GCA_004024945.1 of Uropsilus gracilis. Taxonomy (NCBI): domain Eukaryota; kingdom Metazoa; phylum Chordata; class Mammalia; order Eulipotyphla; family Talpidae; genus Uropsilus; species Uropsilus gracilis. The sequence continues at coordinate 19,666 of PVHY01012529.1, read as the reverse complement.
GACATGAAAAGAAGATAAATTCTGAACCTGTAGTTTCATAATCAAATGAGGAAAATATTATTATTATTACAAACAAAATTATAAGGAAATCGCTGGGTGCTTTGGAGATCTCGTCTACAAATTAGTGTATAATCACAGTCAAATACTGTAAGAGATGTGTGTTATTATATTGTATTTTAAAGCTGATTCTCCCTCCCCCCTCCAAATAGCTTAAAGTAAGCATGGCTGTTCCATGGATCAAATGGAAGCAAAAATCAGTTCATTTCTTTTCTTCTACTGATAGAATGTTCATCTCTCAGCTATCTATACTAATGGGGAGGAGCAGTAGTGTGGAACATCTAGAATGCTTGCTAATCATAATGTCATGAATGTTTGCAAACAATTTATATGCTATACATTTTAGTAGCTTCACCTTCCTGATAATATTTTGCTTCAGTGCACATTAAAATTAGTTTGCATTCTCTGTGTACACACTATCTAGATGATAAGGAAACATGTCCAGAAAGAATGCAGTATAGTTAGCAGTGGCACTTTCAATAGATAATGTACAGAGCAGACAATCTATGTGTAGTTAACACTCATTTGCCAGTACCTAAATCTGTTTATTTCACTGCAGAGTTAGCAAGAATATTACTTCTGCTAGCAGAGTTTATTTTTTCCCTGAATTCTATTTATGAGAACCCAAAATGATGTGAAGCTGAAAGTATATTTCAAATAGTATTTATTACTGAACAGAAGGACAATTATCTAAGGAATTATGCTAGTTACTAGAGATGAATAGAACACTGAAATAAATCATGGATTTTTCTGTTTTTTGTTCATTTAGAAAAAAGAAAAGTACTTTTTGTTAAGATTGTTTAATATCATGTATTGTTTTTTTTATTTATGAAATTTAAAATGTTTGTTCACTTCAGAAAAATTTTAAAATCCTAAATTGTTAGAGAAATAAGTATAAAAATTGAAGGCACTTCACCAAATAGAGGGCAGTGTTGTTAATATTGCATAGACTTTCTTTAAGACTTGAAGACAATCTTATACAAGACTTAAACAAGTCTTAAAACAAATTTGATCATATTGAGCATTATATTTTCAAACTTATTTTCACTTTCTATTTTCTTCATCTGATTTTTGAGTATGTGAACCCATTTTTATCATATTTACCCATATAAATATTTTATTTAATTGTTACTACTAAATATTAATATTGCTTACAATGTTTCTCAAAGAAAAGGGATTATTATAGTAGTTAATCTGGGCTTTTAAAATAAAATTGCTAAATTTAGATTATATTTCTGTAATGGTGAGGATATAAAGAAAACGGAAACTTCAAGCACAGTTGGTGGAAATATAAGCTTTTCTAACTTTTATGGAAATAGTATGGAGGTTCCTCAAAATATTAAAAATAAACCTAGTATATGAATCAGCATTTTCCCTTAGATAACTATGCAAAAACTATAAAATTGAAACTTTGAAAAGCATTTTGTACTCCTACGTTCATTACAGTAGCCATGGAAACAACTTACATGCCCAACCACAGATAAAGGGATAAAGAAGCTGTGGTCTATACATATGTTCAATAGTATTGTGCTAAGGCTATTTTAAAAGAAGAAGGAAGGAGAAGGAGAAAAAGGAAGAAGACTTATTCTTGCCATTTGTGTGAGAAGAACAATAAGGTGTAAACTTTGAACCCATGAAGCACGTACTGAATGAACTCCAGCCCCTGATATTTTGACAGACTCCATCCTCCTTTCCAAGGAGATCTCAGCTATTGAGAATTCCCAACATACCATGAATCTGACTTCCTGAGAGGAGGGCTCACTGGGAATTAGCAGAGTTTACTTATCACTATACACCTGGGTGCTCTGGCTGCTTTTGCTTTTCTAGCCCAATTTGCACCCTGGTGTTTCAGCTCAGATGACATGGCTGGTAGGTGTGGTGACCACTAATCTTCTTTTCCACTTGCTCTCCATTCTCTCTCATCTCATTCTCTTTGTAATCAATTTGTGGCTTTCCAGCATATAAAATTAAGACTGAGTAGTCACTTTTGGATTTATCAACAAGGAAGTTGCTTATGACCTTTTTAGGATAAAGTGGATCTGAATATCTGGACAGTTAAGATTTGAGAAAAAATTAAGAGAAGGGGTTACAGAGGGTACAGATAATGCTACCCAGAAGTTTTGTTTTACTGTAAACAGGAGCTGAGCAGTGAGGTAGTACCTGGAAAATTAGTGTGGAGTAAAAATAAGTGTCCCTATGATGGGACAAATTGTGTCAGTATTTATGTTGTTGTGCATGATTTTTATGGAATATCTTACTAGAGAGAAAATCTTAATGACACAAAGCACAACAGTAATATTTTTGGAACAATGTTCAAGAACCAATGAAAGAGATGGCATCTTGATAACTGCAGCACAAGTGAAGTTTTGCCCTTGTTCAAAATACCTGTGATAACAGGAAGTTTTCCTCTTGTTCAGTTTACCTTTGATAACAAAAGAAGAAGCAGAATGTGAGAGATCATCCTGCCTAAGAAGAGTAAGAGGAGTTTGGAAAACTCATAGTGTACCTACAATTTCTATTGAGAGTAAAGAAGACAAGAAACTGTGAGCTTTGAGAAGAGGGCAGACATTGTAAAAATGATAGTCCAGGAAATTTGGAAAAGTAAACAGGAATATCTGATAGGACTTCTAAGTAATACTTAGAGTACGTTTAAAATTATTGGTCAAGAATTTGATCCTATTTAATGTGACTTTCATTAAGAGAGGTACATTTAACTTGGCACAAGGAAGGCATAAGTGAACTGATATTAAATGTAAATAAATAATTATAACTGTAACCATGGTATCTCCATAAAAAATTCGAGGTTCCATGTTTCCCTGCCACAACTGGGGAGGAATGGAGCTGAGTAGGGGGAGAAAAAAGCAGAAGAGAGGCTGGGGAAGATTTAGAAGAAGACTAGGAGCAGATAATAGGGGAGACACCTGAAGATGAGAATGCAGGCTTCTCATATGTGGACTTACAGCAGGGACTTGGGCAATTTAGAAGAGACATATGGATTCACGACATGGAGAAACACTTGGGTAGAGACGTAGATAGAGACCCATGGAGAGATTCACAATTTGTAATTAGATTTGTAAACCTAATTTTCACGTCATTTGCCCCTAACTTACCTGTCCTGTCCTGCCACTTTCCTCCAGTTTCCAGCCAGATGTGTCTAAGACTGGAGGTTTTAAGACAACCCCATTATACTGGGCATCTGCCCAAGAGAGAATAGGTACCTTTAAGTGTTTCATTGGGAAACTGTTACCCTTTCTTCTTTTTTCTCTCTATATGCACTAACTCCATTAAATTATTTTACACTAAGTGTATGCTCTGACTTTATTTGGAAGAATGCAGAACTAATTGAGAATGTGCAAGTTTGGGGGTCCTAGGGTGCCCCTCAGTCTGCCTGCTAATGTTACAGCAGGTTATGAATTCTTAACTGACTTAGTAAAATGTGAGAACGTACATAAGTTGGGGTAAGACAGATTATCTTTCCTGATGACTTCAATCATTACTTAGAATCATTGTGCTGGTAATTAAAATACAGCAGGAAAATCATAAGTTTATCATTGGAAATTGACTGCTTAACGTGTATATTGTATTAGCAGTTAGTGACTAGGGGGAGTTAGTGACTAGGAGCAGTTAGTGGCATAGCAAAGAAGGATCTTTGACGTAGTATCATAAACCAAGAGGCTGGGGCTCTGGGGAAGAAAATCTCTCCAGCCCTGGAAAAGCAAAGCAATTTAATACAGAGGAATGGAAGCATAGACCCTTCCAGGTTAGATATCAAGAAATTCAAAAGTCAAAATTCTCATCAATATTCTCAATAATCTGCTATACAAAAAGTGAATGATTTTAGGAAAATAGCTCGGAGCTACTGGCAGAACCTTTCATCCTACAAAGACGAACCATCTGCTGCTGCCCTAGAAGCTATGATTGCTTCTGTTTCTCTTCCACCTACAAATTCTCACATGATTCCCTCAACTTGGCAGAATGCAGTTCTCAAGCTTCCAGATCCTGCAACAGATGAGGAAGTATAAAGAATAAACGGTGCTATGTTGGCAACAGAATAGTACTGGGTACAGTTGAACCCTTTGGCTGTACTTGCATCGTACTCTCGAACTCATATTTAAATTTCAATTACCATGGCATCAACAGCATGGGTGATGGACATGGAGTGGAGATATATTACTGAGATTGCCTCTTCTTCAAAGTAAAACTTTACTGTCCTAGAAGCTGTGAATCCTTTCAAATATACCTCCACTGCAGAGTTGCCTCACTCAACATTCAGCAACACTCTATGTATATTCACCAGTTTATTAAAACACACAACTGAGGAATGTTCAAATGGGAATGGATGTATAGGACCAGGTAACAGAGGTCCGCGAGCTCCTTTCTCTCTCAATACATATTATGCCCCCCCCCCCCAAGCACCTCAGTGTACCAACACTGAAGTTCTCTGAACCATACCATATAGGGGTTTAATGGAGGATTCATTATACAAGCATCGTTAATTAAATCATTTCATAGTGGTTGACTCACTATTTAGAGGTTTCTCACCTGTACAAAAGTCAAAGATGACTTCAAAAGCACACGTTTTTGATAATATTCGGTATTTCTGGGACTACCGTATGTCCTGAAGTTTTCTAAGAACCCACAAACCACTAATCAACTCATTAACATACAAAGCACTTGTTTAGTTCTCTTGAGATCCCAAGAAGTTTTTTTTAAGACCTATGTGTTAATAATGGAGACCAAGATGAAGTATTTATTTTTCATTCTATCTCAACAATTCAACAATTGAAGACATTGTTTCTTAGCAGGCTTTGAGACTTAGTCATTGAGAGCCCCCCCCCCACAATCCTATAATATCAGCTGCTTCCTTGAGATGAAATATGTATTTCAGAGAAACTCATGATCATAAAAAAATGCCTTAACTTTGGTAAGGCTTCAAATTTTTCTCTCTTTTCACCTATCATTTGTCTATCATTTATAATCTATAATGTACCTGCCCTGCCTATCTAACTTTACTGTATGAAGAATCCCTTTAGATGTATCGCCACCTCTTTCCCTGTTTATACCAGTATCCTCATGGGAAATGCCTTAGGAGTAGTTGACTGGAGGAAAATAATGGACCTAGTTTACATGTATAAAGATTAGCAGTAATATATGTGGAATAACATCATTGAAAGTATAAAGCAAAGCATATCTAAAAAAATGGGATTGGCAGAGGCATTGGTAACAAGAAAGGGAAATCAATACTGAGTACCTATTAGAGTGGATAAATGACAAAATATGAGTGATATGATAAAAATGAAATGATGAAAGATTTTTGACACAATCATCCAACTTCACATGACTTAGTGTCCCTGCTGTCAAAGAGTACTTACTTATCAGGGACTCATTTATTGGCCCTGATGACAGTAAGCAAATAACAGTGCTTAGTGATCTTTATAAGTTCACAAGCACTTGTGGGAGTTGGTAGAAGGCCAGAAGCCATCATTTTAACCCCAGTCATACCATTCTTCCTTGAATTTGTGGTGAATATATCCACAATTCCTAAAACCAAAGCTAGCATGATTAATCTCCACAGAGAAGACATTTTTCTGCTCAATTTTTAAAAACTGCTTTTGATTTTATATAAGTATTCATCAGGTCTTTTTGATGAATACTCATATAAAACACAAATATCTTTACTTTCACTTCTCACTTTATATCCCCACTGCTTATTTATCAGTCCATCGGTTTTTTCCATTCCAAGTCCTGGGCTGTCTTGAAAAATTGTTAGATAAGATATTGAGGTGTCACTAAATCTAAGAATTCTTAGGTTTATGCCTATTGTCAATATTTGTACTTTTTAATTGTTTATTTGCACCAGTAGCAAACATGTTTGTGGAAACCAGGTTCAACTTTTTTTTTTCTCCAGTCCAGTCAAATGCTTCTAAAACATTCCCCATGAGGATACTGGTGCAGAGTGGGAAAGAGGTAACAATGACTCTAAAATAGGAGCTATGTGATTCAGACCCAGTGAACATGAAATTTTCTTGTGATTTTCAGATAATCCGGAAACAAACTTAATCTAAGACATCTTTAGTGTGTCTACCTCTATAGAGGCTACTGCAGAAAATGCCCATCTTTTTGGCTTGATAGATCAAATAATGCTGTTTTCAAAAGAAGAAAACACCAGTCAGATGATGACTTGGAACTTGATTACATCTCTCAAACTCTGTGTGCAGTGTAAGGTAACTCACAGGTCCTCAGCATCAGAATGTGAACAAATTTATGGGGAGGATATTATACTGTCTAGCAGAATAGTTTACTTCAATTTAGCTACTTCCAAAATCCAAGAGATTCAATTGTCATTGTAACTTATTTTCCTTTGTAAAGAGCAGAAATGTATATGAATATTTTCATTTTGGAAGATTATCTTATTATGTCAAGTACTTCAATATCAGAATCCCAAAAATATTTACCAATGAGTAGTTTTTATATAGTTTCACTTTAAAAAAATATCATTTTGTAACCAAAATATCCCCCACCTTTCTGATTGTCACTGTGATAGATTCACATAGTAGATAAGAACTATGTGCCATAAGAGGGTGAGACAATCAAAGTTGCCATGAGTTAAAATTTTCAAATAAAGGATTCAGCAATTTCAAAGTCCAAAGTAAGGCTAGATAGATAGATAGATAGATAGATAGATAGATAGATAGATAGATAGATAGATAGATAGATAGATAGATAGATAGATAGATAGATAGATAGATAGATAGATAGATAGATAGATAGATAGATAGATAGATAACTGTAGATGCAAAAGGTGAAAGGTAACTGCTTTAGGACTTGCTGATTAGCACAAGAAAAAAAACAAAAAGTCAACACAATAAGTTCAAGGTAGAGGAATTCATTAAAATTAACTCAAGTATAGTCATTCCCAATAAAGTCAAATTCCCAGTGATTTACCAATATTCACCATAGCTTTCACTTAAAAACCATGAAGAGATTATAAATTCATTGTGCAGTATAATTTCATAGTCTGAAAATCAAAATATAGATCTAAGTTACAGCAAGTCTTTGGCTTAAAAAAGAATAATATATCTCATAAAAATTATGGAGTTCCTCTAGTTTTCCAAGCATGACTTGAGCTAAGAAGTAAAAAAGCATGAGTGTGTTATCTTCTTTCTGTAAGTTCTATTGTGCAATAAGAGATGCAGTTCACCAAAAAAAAAATTGTTGTTGCAATTTCCATAACAATATTATATTCCAGAAGCAATTAATCTCCAAAAATTCTAACCTTGAATAATGTATTCCAATAAGTCTAAGAAAGAGTTTAATGAGCTGCTTTTCCATGACACTCCATAGATTATCAATATTCATTACTGACTGATGATGAAATGACCTTCAAGTCTGAAGAAGTCAGATGCAATGTTTGCAATATCCACTTCATATCTAACAATTTTGTAGTACTGTCCAGCATTTCAAACAGAAAAATGGGGGCATAGATCCATTAGGCTGGAAGGTATTAATACACCCATTGATGAAGCTATTAACATTCAAGAAGTGTGGAAGTGCTAGAATCATCAGAAACTGCCAGTGATAATCTCAACTGCTGAAATCCTGAATCAGCTGATTTGCAGGAGACCCCATAGAAGCAAAACTTGCCATTTTCTAAAATCTCAGCATCTATGAACTGAACAGTGGAAAAAATGGTTCCTGCTTTCTTTCCCCCTTCTAACATGTGTTTTGTTGGAAGAAATGCAATTATGAGGTCTTTTAGTCCTCACAACAGTAGAAGGGAGGGTGATTATTTTAGTTCTCAATAGAGAACTTAGCATCTATAATGAAACTCTCCCAACTTTATGAGGAATTATATGGAAAAAGGTGCAATGAATAGGATAAATATTTAATAAATGAAAGAAAGTGAAAGTTCTCACTTCTCTTGCTGTTCTGATAAAGATTCAAATACTTATAAACTAATTGTACCTTGAATGCCCAAACCCCAAATATGTTAAAGAAATTTCTGCTAAACAGAATCTAATTAAATAATTTTAAACATAAAATTGATGACTATTTTATCTTATTTTCTAATCTTAGTATACTGTTTTCTACCTCTTTGACAATAGGTACTTTTTACTTTTAAGAAAAAATTTTGATTTTAATAATTTGCAGCTTAAAGAAATAGAAAAAAATCAATAATTATATAGTTCATGAATTGCTATGATGCATGTCATTTGAAATATCATGAATCTGAAATACAAGAGTGTGACTTTGGGAAGCAAAAGAGAGCAAGGAAATATATGACCGTGAAGCAAATATTCAACTGCATAAGCCAGAAAAGAAAAATTGATATCGAAACCTAAGAAGTATGGAAAAAACGATTCTTCTGTGCAAAAAAAAAAAAAAAGTTCTTCAATGACCATACTATTTGTTCTTCCAATATAACACACTTCATAATCCATCTTACCACACATTCTGTTCACATGAACTCACCAAAACTTTTCCATCGTGATCAAATTACACTAGTGTGGTTAATAATAGCAGACTGTCCAAATTCTGTGTCACCATATCACTGACTGCATAATGTCTGAAGTTGGGAACTGAGACAGAAGTATTGAATGCCTCTGAACCCTGCCTTGAATCCAAAATGTAGACCATTAACCCACACAAAGGAACCTGGACAAATCACTGCTTAGCACAGAGAGTGACTTGGCACCAGCGTTTCATTGTGGCTGCAGGACCTGGACATTCGGCTAAGAATCTGGAATATCCCTACAAGTTATATCCTTACATTTAGACACAGTAGCAAGCAAACGCTACATGAGGATGGAGCCCCTCAGTTCTAATTCTTACAAGATAATATTCTCTAACTCTTTGACTAACTCTCTGTTACACTACTTCATTAAATATGCTGTTGCATGACTTACTCAAATCACCCATTTACTCTGCAGTGAACTTATTAGTACTCTAGCTTCTTGGTGCTATAGCTAAAAAATATTTTCCCACATAAGGATGTGTTGCGTTGTTTTTAATTGTGATGTTCTGGTGATTGCTCTTTTAACTGAATGAACTTAGTTTTATATATTCTACAAATATTGAGTCTGTTGATATTACATACTTATTAAGATATGGCCTTGCCATCAAGACACTCATATTATGTTGGAGAAAGAAATAACAGGTGATCAGAGTAGACACATAAAAGAGAAAAGAATGATTAATTTCTACTTAGTTGTGATAGAGAGGAGTACACTGAAGTATACAACTCAGGGCAGGGAGGGGCAGGGGAGAGGGTAGGAACGGCCAGGGAGGGTGGGAGGGGTGAATCCTTGGGATTACAAAGATGTAAAATTTATATATAAATAAATTAATAAAAAAATAAAATAGATTCCCTATGGCAGCAGCTCTTCTGCCCACCTGTAACTATGCAGGTGCTTCTTTTCAACAACCTATTCCCTGTGCCAGAGGCAGGTCTCTGCCCAAGCCTGTTCATCTGTGAGAATGTGGCATCTATTTTAGCAAACCCTAGCCCTTCAGGGGCAGCTCTTTCTGCTCCTTTTGTTCCTTCCCTTTTTATAATAAATATACCTTTTTCATATAAATATATATATATTTGAATGAAACAAAACCTAATCTTTCTATTAATATATGAAAGTATTAGAAAAATAACACAAAAATGTGTTATAGCTTTGGAATCAAAGTCATCTCAAATAAGATTAATATAAAAGTGATAAAATGAAATATTGATGATTGTGAATATATCACAAATTACAGATTTCTGTAGAAGACATTCCCCTCTCTAAATCAAGTGATGGGCCAGATTTTCTAAGGTATGTATGTGTGTAACACGTGGTGACAACAATGTAGGGAAATAGGAATTCACCTAGTGCTCACTGGTATACAAATTGGTGTAAGCATTTTAGATAGTAGTTTTGCAGGATCCATTAAAATATAACTGCATTTCTATAAATCCATTTGTTTTTCTTGGTTATTTACAGGCATCCTGTAGGTGATTTACTTTAAAATATGTCATCATGATGGTGTGATGTAAATATGGAAAGAAGCATTCAGAATAATACTTAAGGAAGTATGAAGAAGAATGTTTGCTGTGCTGCTATTTGGAATTAAAAAATAATTGAGATAACCTAAATATCTATGTAAACAACCTAAAGGTTTTTAGATACATTATGCCCACACTATGAAATATCACCACCATTTGAAAAGAATGAGATAGAATTATATTATTTAGATGACTATAAATCTATGTTACATTGCTAAAGAGAAACAAATTGTAACAGGAGTACAATGTGTTATCTGTTTTAAAACACATTCTCTATACAAGAACATGCATATATTGTGGATAGAAAAAATATAAATAATGATTTCCCTTCTTTATCTTTTTCAGTAACAGAATATCTTTTAGGAATAATCAGCATCATAGATATAGATTATGACTTCTCTTAAAATGATATTATGCATGTGTACCCACTATTCTGGTTTGACCAATTAGAATGTTCTTATTTCTAATGTGACTGACTGACCTCAAGAGAATTAGTCTTAATTAGAGTTTTACTTAAGAAACTTGATATACTTTGCTGTGAAAAAAAAATACTAGGAAAAATAAGATTTGATTTGAGTAGCCATATTTACCACCATTTCAGAAAGGTCTATAGGGGTTTTGCTTTCTAATATTTGGGCAAACATAATCCTTATTATAAAGAATGTGCATGTCCTTAACCAACATGTAGAAGAAATGGAAGAATAAATATGCAATTTTTTTCAGTGCAGAATTTCTCAAAACACATTTTTGCTGTACCAGCAGAGATCATGGTATAATAAATGTATGTGTGTATACACATATATATGCATATATATGTACATATGGTATAGTAGATCACATATGTAAATAAAAACTAAAAAGCTACAAGGAAAACAAATATAGAAAAGGAGAAGGAAGAAGTAATGCTAAATAGGAAACCTAAATTAAGATAATAAAAATAAGTTCAAACACAATAGATTTGATGAATATGACTAATCCAAATGCCCTTATTAAAAGACAAAGGTTCCGACTTGGTATTATAAAAAATCCTGTTACAGTACAATATTTTCAGGACATACCTAAAATAGGATGACTTAGAACAGCTGAAGATAAAGACAATGGAAAAACTATACTATGTCCCAACAATTCCACTCTGAATTATCTACTCATGAGAAAAAAAAATTTATGTATACATAACTTACACACCAATGTTTATATGATCTCTATTCATAATATACAACGGGAATCTAAACACCCATCACTTTTGATGGACAAATGAAAAATTGTGAAATATGTATACAATGGGTCACTGCTCACCAAAACAATAATGAAATAGTGACATAACAGCATAGTTGCATTTCAAAACCATTACACTGAGTAAATGATGCCGGATAAAAATGATTACATACCATATATTTGTGTTCATATGTATGTGTATGTGTTTTGTGTATATTATTCACATTTGTGTGTTATATTCAGAAAAGAGGAATAACTTGTTCTGTGACTTGCTTAAATGAGACTGTCTTCATTTGCCTTTGAATGTGAATGACTTTTTTCTTCAAGTCTAGAATCCCTGGTTCACTTTCCTTCCCCCTATAACATTCTTCAGTTTTACTCATTACCATCTAGCACTTATAAGTTCAAGTGTTAGGTAGCAAGAGCAGAGAGTTGCGCCTAGGTAATTAGATAATTGACAGCAGGAAGAATCAAAGATATCCAGGACACCAGGAAATAATTGCATGGTACAGTTATAAATATAGCAACAAACATCCAGGGAGTTCCAGTGTGATAGAGGGGGGATGACTTTAATATTGCCCTGGTGGACACCAGCCCCTAATTAACATTGAGATTTGACCTTGGGGTGAGGAGAGTTATGGTCTTGACAGTTCCAACAACTGCTATATAAGGACTAAGTCTACCCCTTCCTTCAGAAAGAGAGTGACACTATTTAATTGGCCAACCTCGGGGAGGGCTGTACTTGTAACCCTCCATTTCCTTCAAATATGAGCACCCACAATTCTAGGTATAAGCATCCTTTGGATGCTGCTCTCTCACATCCCCTCCAGTATATATATATATACTGGCTCCTAACAGTACTTGTTAGGAGTAGTGTTACCATTTACTTTGCCTGTAATTAACTTTGAAATAGTTAGTTAGTTAGTTAGTTAGTTAGTTAGTTTTTGCCATCATCTAGAACCCAGGTCCTGTCAGTGTGTTAACATAAGGTCACCTGGTATTTGTTCCATGGCAAATGAACACACTACTCAGATTAAATGATGGATCATTTAATTTGAGACCATATCTGGGTCCTGTCTAATTAATATATTTTCCCTGGGAGCCAATTTATCTCAATAATTCTCTATTCCTTATATCACCAATGACCCCAAACTGTCTGCTTTTGGAAATCTTACCACACGTACATTGAACTTTTTGCTCTATCCCCATCTTTCATCTTTCCAGTCACTCCATTTCCATTTCTAATGCATTATGAGGGAATTTTTAAGCCTGATATTCTCCCCTAATTTGAATTTCATTCTGATTAATAACTTAGTGATAATTTTATTTTTATTATGGTTAAATTCAACAATTGTTTTCTTGCTATCATGTAGTTTTCCCCCCTTCATTACCACCAAATCTGTTACATAAACACCATGACTTCTTAACTTTTGTAATTGAATTCTTATAGATTTCTGTTACATTTCTTATCTGCTATGGTTCATCAGAGAAACAGAAACAATAAGAATAATTATTTTGAGGGAGAGTGAGATAGAGAGATCTTAAGGAAATGATTTGCACAGTTGTGAAGGTAGGTAAGAATGAAATCTACAAAACAGGCTAGTAACTGCAAATGCCAGTAAAAAGACTTTGTTATAGTCTGCAAACAAAATTCCTTCTCTGGGAATTTTCAGATATTGCTCATAATGCCTTTTAGTATTTGTATGTGGTCCATCCTTCTGATCAAGGGAACTCTCCTTAAAGTCCACTAATTATAATTATTAATCATATCAACAAAATACCTTCACAGCAACATGTAGACTTATATTTGATAGTACAAATATGTGCAATGTGCTAGTAAATTTCACATATAAAAGTACCCCTCATGTGTTATCATTTATACCAGTTACTATTATATTCATGTAAAATATCAGCTTATGTTATTACTAGTAATTTTGTTTCTTGCACTTCCATTGTTTATAAAGCCATAAGTTCTGATTCTTCTGCAGTTATTTTTTTCATGAAATGCACCATTTTCTCACTTAATTGTAAGATTTTTTTTGTTTGTTTGTTTGTTTAAATTAAGGATGTTCATGAATCTCTGTTCAGATCTGTAGGTTGAAATTAATTCCTGCAAATCAGACCAGGTCAGATAATCTCAGGTCCCTGACCTACAACCTAAGTATTAAAAAATATTTTTATTTAAAAAATACACTAATAATAACTTTTTCTTTATATATTTAGTAGAATACTCAGCTCATGCTGAAGTGCTAACATTGGAAAAAATGTTTGGCATCTCATTCACAACTGTTCTGTAAAATTAACACAATAAATCACAACTGACAATCAAAATGATTTATTTACTAAGCTTAAACATAAGTAAATTTGTTGTTTTGCAAGATATTTGAAAACAAATTATCACGGAAACCTTTTAAAAAGTAAAGGGAGTGGTCAGTGATTATTAATAAAACAAACAGTGCCATCTACTGACTACACAATACTGTTATGAAAGGTACCATGAACATCCCTTACAACACACAATTTTTCAGTGTGACAGTGCTAAGGTTATTCATTTGGTATTCTGAGTTATCTCAGAATTTATATTCATTTCAAATAATCACATTTATGTCTATAGCTCTGCTAACTCAAGGACAATTTGCATATGCTTAATCAAATGACTACCACTTCACAAAATCACTGTCATCAGGAAGAATTTTTTAAGTGTTCCTTTGTGCTAGAAACTGTGAATGTAAAAGAAATATGCTTATATTCTTTTCACACACATGACACAGTATTGTGAAGAGGAAAATAGAAAAACAATTAGATCCCTATGTCACTAAAGAAAATGATTTCATATTAAATACTATACCTCTCTAATAAAATAAAAACTGAAGTATATTTCATAATTGGTAAAGAGAATTATAGTTAACATCTATCATCTTTAAAATTAGATATAATTTAATAGTGGAAGTACTATTTAAAGCATTTTTTGGACAATGAAAATCATAAAAAATCATAAAAGAATTTGAGAATAGTCCAGTGTGCTTCATCTAAATAGAATTCAATTTTTATAAGTACAGAGTGCCCTGTCCATATCTGTCCTATCAATTACATTAGGAAATTCTAGAAAGCATAACAGAGAAGTACAGACTTGTGGTGTGTAGAGAAATTAATAGCAACAGAGCAAGAACCACTGGGTCAAGAGGTTTGAATTCCAGGAAACACCTTTCAGACCTCCTGCTAGGTCAGGATCCCAGGTAGGGTTTGCTGAATATAGCACCCTGTGTCTTATATCCTTCCTATGTCAACAGCTGTCACTTCAAGATATTAGGACTAAAATCCTTCCACGGTATAAGACAAATATATTCTGGTGACAACTCTGAAGTCCTGGACTCTCTCCCTGAGTGAGGCTTTTCCTGGAAAACTACTCATTTCTTGGCAAGAGAGAGATCATGTGATAAGTCTAGTTTAAAAGTAGAGTCAGCAATACATTCTAACTTTATCCCTTTGTTCTCTCATTTTATTGAGTAGTCCAAAGCAATATAGTCATCTTAATAAAGGATGTGCATGAACCTCTGAATCCAAAGCATATCCCATTCATCTGCATTTAATTTGAGCTAGAATGAAGTTTGTTTAAAAAGAAATAAAAACATGGGCTTCTACTCCAGGACCCTTCAAGCAGGCTATATAAATATAATCCTTAGCTTGCAAATCTTAAAGCAACTAAACAATATCTAGCAAAACTCTTGAGTTTTTCAGGAGATGCCCTACAGTGAAGAAGGTAAAATTGTATGAGTTTATAAGAACATCTTCGATTATAATATATGATATTTTCATTGTACTTTGGAATTTGGTTTGCTAAGATTTTGTTGATTTTTGCATCATGTTCAAAAGTGATATTAGTTTGTAGTTTACTTTCTGTGACATCTTTGTCTACTTTTTGTTTCAAAGTAATACGATAAAATGTGTTTGGAAGTATGCCTTCTTCCTAATTATTAAAAATATTTTAAATCAATTTGCCAACTTTTAATATTGCTAAGTACATCAGGAAGGGCAACATTATTATTTCTATAAAAGGTTATTTTGACAACAAAAACTGAGAAATCATAATCTGATCATTTTAATGTCTCAATGTTAGCTTCCAAATATGGGTCAGTTTTCTAAATATAATAATTATTTGGAAGATTTGAGAATGATAAGTATTAAGGTCATCATTGAAGTTCTGGTAGAATTCACTAGTCAAACCATTTGATACCTCCTGGGTTTCTAATTTGGGGAGACTTTTGATTACTGTTTTAAATTTCTTGCTGGTAATTATTCTATTCAGGGTTTGTTTGTTTCCAATTCAGTCTCAGAAGGTTGACTACTTCAAAGAAATTGTTCATTTTTCTAGGTTATCTTATTTATGTATGTATGTCTATATATATATTTCAATATGATACTACTTTGAACATCTAAGTTAAAAGTGTGTGTGTATATATATGTGTGTATGTTCAAAGTAGTATATGATTAAATTTATATCTAGTCTTTCTACTGAATGGTTCCCAATATAAACTTGTACTTCAAATGTGTTTTGTGGTGGGTAGAAGTACTGGTGAGAAGCTAATTAAAAATAATGGTCATTTGGGAACTTATAAAGCAAAAGTTATTCTTCCCAGGAATCATAGCTTTATTGGAATATTGTTGAACCCCTACTATAAGACACCATGCCATGTGCACAATCACACATAAAATTGCAGATGGAATCTTAATGCAGGTAGGATATCTGGTTATTTGCAACAAAGTTGCCTCAATCCTAATTTAGAATTAATTTGGCTCCTTTAAATATTACAATGGTACCCTGTCTCCTTATGAAACTCTACTAAATACCAGGTACTAAAGATAACAGGTTCTAGACTATGGAATCTGTGAGTGTAATACATTGAAAATATGTTTCAGGTGTGATTGAATTAAGACATTTGAGAAGGAGATATTATCTGGTATGTCTGACATACAATCATGAATGTCTTTACAAGCTCAAGATAAAGAGAAACTTGATGGGCACAAAGAGGGCCTAGTCATGACGAAAGCAAGAAAATGTAAAGATACTGACCTTGAATATTAGAGTGATGTAACCACAATTAAGGAATATCAGCAGCCACCAGAAGCTGGAAGAAAGTAACACCTCA
The DNA here is from genome assembly GCA_004024945.1 of Uropsilus gracilis. Taxonomy (NCBI): domain Eukaryota; kingdom Metazoa; phylum Chordata; class Mammalia; order Eulipotyphla; family Talpidae; genus Uropsilus; species Uropsilus gracilis. The sequence continues at coordinate 3,211 of PVHY01012529.1, read as the reverse complement.
ACTTCAACACAGTGACATTGATTAGATTGAGGTCTGCACAATGGTAAGAAAATAAATATTTATAGTTTGAAGCCATCATTTTTATAGCAATTTGTTATAGCATACAGAGCAAAGTAACATACTCTTGGCAACTTTCTGTTTCCAATAATAATGTTATTATAATACCTTTGGTATTAATAGTGACTTGTCAAATCTTTTTCTTCAAAAAAAAAAAAAAAAAAAACTCTATATCTTATTTATTCCAAAATTTTACTGACTCTCTTTCCTGCTCACTCTGTGCCAGACAGACTGAATCCCTTTATATTGTTCTGTTTTGTTTGTAGGAGAAACAAAAAATCATTGCTCAAAAATTGAGATTTCCTTTATATTTCACAAAAGAATAGCACAGAGAATAGTAGCTTTTAGCCATACTGGTATGTGTACGTATTTTAAATCCATCATAGATGAATTCAGTATTATTAATGCAGTGGTCAGATGAAAGGAATAGAATCTAAACTGAGTAAAGGTGTAAATTTCTGAAGGTTGACTTTGCAGAGACTCAGTCTTTCCAATTAAAACCTGCTATCCCCTGCAGGCTGGAGCTCCTTGCTGTGAGTGCACACAGTAAGTGGGTGATATGCCAACCTTTGCAGAGAAGGAGTCACACTGCCATGACAGGAGCAAGTGTGCCAAGGTCTTGAAAGAGCTATACAGATTAGCCAAGAGTTGTCTTACCCAGAAAAAAACATACTCAATAAGTCCTATCACGCTTTTGGTATTTTTAATCTAAAATGCTCATCATATGATGAAAGTCACTGTGTCCTAATATCTAACTTCATCATTGCAAGTTAAGTTCATTGCAAGTTAAGTTCAAGTCACAAACAACTTTTGTCTAAAAGAAGCTTTCAGAAATATCACAAGTCAGAGCACGACAGCATACTGATTTCAGAAATGTGCATTCACCATTCCATCTGATTGAAATACTTTCACCTCATACATCATAATGATTAACTCTTTCATATCTTTCAAATCATATCTTTCAAATCATAGCTCAATATTACCTTTTCACTGGACCTAACCAAGAGCAATTCAACATTGCCAAGTACTCCCCACCCAGAAGAGCATAGTAATCGTTTTCTGCTCCCTTTTATTATTTTAATCTCATTTCGATCTCTAAAATGTTATGTAACTGCCTAAATTGTTACAGTTTTATTATTGCTATGCCATGTTCTTTTGTTCTCTCTGGTGTGTATGCTTCATGAGGTTAAAGATATTATCTCTTTGATTCAGTAATATAGTCCCAGTGCATAGAACAATATCTAGCATATAACTGGTTCTCAATAATTTTTTTCTTGAGTGAGTAATTTAAGGAAAACATTTAAAAGTTTATTGCAATAAGTTGGTTATGTGGAGATCTTAAGTTATACCAAAAAGGATTTCAACTTTCAATCCAAAATGACAATGTTCTCATATCCTCTTGCGTTTTCATTATTTCAGTTTCTGTTCTGTGACACCTAAAGGTTCAAACCTCATTAATAGGTCATTATATATGAATATAATTACTTATAATAATTAATATGAATAATAATTTATATACATGCAGCCTCTATCTCCTTCTGGTTATCAAGCAGGCTGAAAGATTTTCAGCTATATAAGTCCTCAGTGGAGCTTTATGAAAATGAGCCCCTTGGACAAGGGTGAACATGCGAGGGACTGGAACTCTACAGTTTGGTTAGATTATAAAGAGAGACAGGTGATTCCTTAAATAGGTAGAAATCCATATTTAATGGAGGCAAAGAAATATTTTTTTAACATTTTCCAGATCAACTGGATAGCATATATGTTAGGAGTCACATGTAGGAAAGAAGACAAAATGAGATGGAAGAAATTGAGAGTGACCTGTGATGCTAGTCCACAGAATGGGGATCCTGAGAAACAAGTCCAGCTCCAACTTTAATGAAGTATGAAGGCCCTTAGATACCTTGACAAGAGACATTATCACAATGAGCTAATGAGGAAGTAGTATCCTGATTCTCAATCGTAGCTGGCATACACCAGGGGTATGGATAATAACAGAAAAAATTACATTTGAGAGTAACTGTCACTACTAATAGGTCATATGTCTCTTGGAATATTCCAAAGAGGTTAGGAAGCTGGGTTACAGGTGAGAGAAGTGCTATTCCCCACCTGCTAGTGTGCCAGAGGGGGCAAAATAGAGAAAAGGTTTTCCTTTTATCTAAAGCTCATCTCTTAGCCTGCTCCCACATTCCACACATAGTTAAGTAAATTTATTTTGCATTCTATTTGCTTAAACTCTCCCATGAATTAATAACAAAAGCTATCAAGAGATTCCTTCCTTCTTTATGGAAAGAGGTCAAAATACTGACTCTCTCTAGTTAGTTAGAAGATTTGCATTACTTTATAAAACTGTGAAGTTCAGGAAGGACGCACTTGAGATAGATGGTGCCCTAAATGATGTTGGTGGCACCAGCACTGTTGACTCCCAAGAGTAGAAATAAGACAGACTGCTGACGACCCAGAGCATCAGCGACTGTTGAGTGATACAGGAGTGACTCATGGAATGGGTCAGGAAGGAGTGTTTACTGACTCTTAGGTTTTAGCCATTTGAATGCTGAGGACAGAACAAATGCAATGGTTTACGCCATTTAAATTAATACCCACACTTTCATGGTGGTATGTTTCAGGGTTGTTGAAAACTAATGTTTAATACATCTCATTACAAAATGTATTGGTTTGGTATTGGTGACTCAATTTTCCCATTTGATATGTAGAAATATATTACAATAATAAGCACATAAATTAAAGAAAATTTATATTTTCCTTTTGTAAAAGGGTGATATAAACAAATTAGAAATTGGCATCATCTTAACAGGTTTTGAATATTATTTTAGGAAAAGCTGAGAAATGTATCACCTGACTCTATTTCTAAAAGGTGTGTTTTATCTTACATATTAGTTAAAGAAGTTTCTTTCAGGGAAAGTTATAGATCAGAGAATCCCAGATATAATAAATCAGAAAACACTAATAATAAAAGAAAAAGACTTAAATTGGAAAAACTTTTTGTGACAATAAATCTGAGAAAATTAAATAACAAACCATAAAAGATACTTTAAGAAGAGATCATAATAAATAGTGTGATAGTCAAATAAATATATTACAAGGTTTCAAGGAAGAAATTGATAGGGGGTGCCACCCCCACCCCCCACCCCCT
>PVHY01012528.1:0-44203 GCA_004024945.1 Uropsilus gracilis | reverse complement strand
CATGACTTTTGTTTATTTTTTTCCCTATATCTCATATATTAGTGAAACTATTTGGTTTCTGTCTTTTTCCTTTTGACTTGTTTCTGCTAATATGATTTCTTCTAAGTACATCCATGTTATCATAAAATCATCAAATTTGTCATTTTTCATTGAGTAATATTCCATCATGTAGATATACCACATTTTTTTCATCCAGTCATCTGTTTTGGGGCATTTAGGTTTCTTCCAAGTATTTGCAATTATAAATAGTGCTACAGTAAACATCCGAGCACAGGTGTCCCTTTGTACCTACATTGAGATCTCTTTTGGGTAGATTCCCAAGAGAACACTCTTACACTGCTGGTGGGAATGTAAACTGGTCCAGCCACTATGGAAAGCTGTGTGGAGGTCCCTCAAATTAATGAAAATGAAACTACCATTTGACTCTCCTTCATTTCTCGATGGTAACTAATATCCTGAAATTAGAATAAATTGTTCCTGGCACTCCTATGCTTTTCTTCAATAAAAACTGAATCTATGAAAAATGCAGTGTAAAAATGTATGTCAATTTTATGCTATGATGCCTATTCTTTTGCAACTTTTTATTACTTGAAAATAGTTTGTCATTGTAGAATGAGAACTAATGGGAAACAGTGGAGATGTTTAAAACTGTCACAGAAAATCATCTCATCCACAAATGGTTAATAGACTTTCTAAAGAAACCGGTCATGTACAATGTTTGCTTGAGAATATTTACTGTGACTCTACATAAAAGTGGAAAAAATATAAATAAGTTAATTATTCCACATCAAACAGTTAAAAAATACAGATGTAAAATGCCTTTGATGAAATGAAATACTATCTAGCAACTAAAATATCTATAGAAATTAATACTTTAAAATTTTAAAGAAAAGATGATGAATCTAGAATGAGTTCTTTAAGTCTATTTTGGAAAGATAGTTTCATTGATAATATAAATTTAAATAGCTTCACTAAAATATTAATATATGCAAATCTTTCCATTCATGTGCTGGATCTTGTATTAAAGTTCTTTGAAGGATGCAGGACTTCACTTAAGTCAAGATATAAGCACAGCCTCATCCAGTCCTTGTTATTGACTTTATCAAAATAAATATATAAGAACACTTATTTTTAGCTGTTAGTAATTGTTCACATAGTCTATAGGTGCAAACAATAATCAGATCAGTGATGCTTTTTAGAAGCTCATCTCTCCAGCATCTTGATTGATGTGTCAACTTAGTTCTGCAAAGGTTTTTAGATAACTCGTTGCATGCAATTTTAAATTGGCAGTTAGACTATAGCACTGAAACTACCACACACAGGCAACATACATTATTTTCAGCATTACCTTCAGACTATTAAATCTATCATGGTATGAGAATGATGCAGGTGTGCACATCCCACACAATCAATAAAATGATATTGCTCTATTTCAATAGAATTCTGATAAGATCATGGTAGCTGGAAATATGTTGATGACTAAATATTCAGTAAACCATCATACAGGGAAAGGAAAGACTGAGTGAATCAAATAATAAACAAGGTGTCCTCTGATTCAGGGAGTCACCATTCTCAGATCTGCCAGCACCGGCCAGGTACACTGCACTGTGAGCCACTCACTTGCCCTGATGAGCTCTTCACAACCACCATTATGCTGTCATTTGGATCATTAGTTCAGGTTGTTTTCACCTAGCAGGCACTCAATTGGATGAGGTCAGGGCCATGCTCAGGATTTCCAAGAGTCAGAAATGGAAATCAGAGGAACATGTTTACTGATATAATCCAAACCATTGGGGTCAATGAATATGCATAATAGTTCAGACAATATTTCATTATTTGCAAAGAATATGTCTCAGTGATATGAGAAATTATGCAAAACCTGCGAAGACATTTTAAATTGTCATGGCCAATCATTATCTCATCCAGAAATGGCTAATACAAGACAATGTGCTGCCACTTTGCTCACTGCAGTTTTGGCAGATCTTAAAAGCATCCATATAACAATGTAAGGCTCTTCCAACCAATCAGTTTTGTCATGCAAGAGATTATCTGCCTGCTTTTTCCAAATGGCACTTGCTTTTCCCAACTGTGTTTAAATGAGAAAAGCAAGATCTCAAAAAGTAAGACTGCTTTTGCCCTGAAAGTCCATAACCAATTTTCTCATGAACTTCTTCCTTTCTTGTGAACTTCTTTTTTATTTCTGTGTCTATTCAATTTATTGTTAAAAGCTATCTCAACTGCAGGCAAGAAAAATACCAGTGTAAGACAATATTTATAGCAATTTTCCTGGTCACATAATTAGTTGTTTCTAATTTAATCTAATTAGTTGACTCTAATCAGATACTTTTATGTATGATTTTGAATAAATTTACTCTGGAAGAAAGAGCAAAATGAATTAGTTTGATTAAAAAAATCTTAATGGGAGAAAAAAATCTTAATGGGAGAAATACAACATTTAAAAATCTTACCTTTGTTGATGCTGAACAAGCTACCGAAAATGAAGATGTAGTATAAGCTGTTAGAAGTTTTTAAGAGCAAGCTACACATTTCAAATCATTTTTACCAAAGTCTTATAAATTTGAACCAATAGAAACAGTAGCTAATGTTAACAGTTGATTTTTACTCCCTGGTTGAATTTGGATCAGACTTACTACAGAGAAAAAAATTATATTTTTCTATCAGGTAACTAATTCGTACACTGTTCAACCAAGAGTTGCAACTTTGTAGTATTGTAGCATACATATAAATGCTTAGCAGTATTTATACTGGATTTGACTTTATTTTTACAACATTTTAAATTGTGACTATGATTTATTTGCTATGACATTCTTGGTTTTAATGGTCTCAATTATTCATAAGAAAAAATATGAACTATTTGTGATATAGTTTCTAGATTTATTTGGACATTATATAAAGTGTTACCTAAATCTCTGACCTCGGTGAGGCTTTGGGATGGGGGAACAAGAGCTTCCCTTCCTGGCAGAGCCAAGTAAGCATGAGCAAGTGTCCCAAGGCAAACAGTTTGGCATATTTTTAGAACAAACAATTTTCCTCCAGCTATAGAAGACACTGGAAAGGTGATGAGATGAACGGTCAACAATGGAAAGATGTTTGGGACAAGGATAGAATTTGGGTTTTAATATATATCTGTTGGAGAACCTAGGTTGAGTTTTAAATGGTGAGGTAACATACTCTGTCCTACCTTCTGAAGTGATCATATTTTTTATAGCTTTGAATATTATTATTCTGATAAAGACATTTCTTGCAGATTAGTCAGTACATGAGGAATGGATTTTGATGAATCTCTGACTTTTTCATTCCTAACAACTTGGGGTGAATAATTTTATGTATCAACTTATCTGGGTTACCATGTGCCTAGATACTTGCTCAAACATTATTTCTGGGTGTGTCATGATAGTGTTTCTGGATGAGATGAACATTTGAATCTAGATGAACATTTAAATCTAGGTATAGGGGATTCTCCCTCCGTCCCCCAGTGTGGACTGAGTGAACTAAAAGACTGAATAGGATAAAAATTCTTTCTGTCTCCTGTGAATTGGGACATTGACCTTCTCCTTCCTTTGAACTTGGACTAAAATTGGAACTCTACTACTATCTAGCCATAATTAGATTAATCAATTTCATAAATAGGTAAATTATATATATTCTGTAACTCTGGAAAACCTTGATTAATTCATTACTCATAAATATGAGTCAATATTCATTTAAGGTATGAAAGAATTAACACTGAATGGATTGTTAAGTAAAAAACTGAATATAAGAACTGAGTTATTAATGTGGCTAGAACAAAAAAATATTGGATTCATTCTGGTCATATCTACAATCTGAAAAAAACAAATCAGTGTTTACATTAGTATGTACTTGTGATTTATTACTGGAGATGTAATTAGTCCCTAAAATTATTCTTCTCCAGAAGTTTGTTTATTCTCTAGTTCTTGTGTTAATTTTCCTGGTTTACTTAAGTAATCTCCTGCTGATTAGTATGCATTTAAATAGTCAAGGTAATTTGTTAAATTACACCTTTATAGAGACTTTAAATTATTGTAATTATACACTATAGCATCCAATTATAAAATATGTATGATGATGTTTTATGAGTAGTGATACATAGGATAGTGGGAGCTTACCTGTATTATAGATGAGATATTATTTAATATTAACCAGAGCTTAATATTCTCAAAAAATAAAAGCTGCAGAGTATTAACCTCTCATTAACTCTGATTATGCTTTTTTTGTCTATGCAAATGTGTTTCAAATAGTAACAATGTATTTTAGATTTTCTTTTCTTTTTTAGTTATATATATGTATATATATATATATATATATATATATATATATATATATATTTCACACCATTGTGATCCCTGGGGGTCCAAAAAAAGAAAAAAATTCCCTTTAAATGATGGGGAAAAATCAATATAATGAAGAACTCATGCTGGATTTCTAGATGTGCATTGATAATATTATATTTGCAAATTTTTGTTTATTGCTCAATAGTGTTATGATAAACAATTTACAAATGATCTGTTGCTGTGTGCCAATAGTTAATTTGTATAATTAGGCATGGAAACTGCAGCCAATTCCCTTCCAAAGATAACTTCATGCCAATTGCTCCTCTGTGAGTGCCCTGGCCAATCTCCATCAATAACTAGAACTTACTAGCTTCTTCCTCTTGAACTTCAGCAGGCCCATCAATGTCAGAACCCATGGTATAGAAAGAAAGTGGTGCTAGAAGTAGGTGTTGATCTCTTCTACCCTGTCAACTTGTGCATCCTTCTTTTTGGAATTCTCACCAATGAATTCTATTGACTCCAAATTATTTCCCTCAAAGTTCTTACCATAGTCTTATAAGTGACATTAAATCAATTTTGTATCTATTTAGTGTTTGACTCCCTCTAAAAGAAAGTAATGCCTTTTTCACCACCAAATCCCTAGTACATGGTAAATACTTAAATACTTGTTGAATCAATAAAATAACTCTTAGTAGGGAAAAATACATCACCTGGTCTGAAATCATAGGTTTAAGGGACCAGAATCAGCACAGGTTGCTGCTGTATGGAGCTACTGGACACCTTTAATAATGAAGAAACTAAGACTTTCAAAGACCAACTCATATCGCAAAGGTGGAATCAGAACCCAACTTCTTCCCCTTTTATATTCAATGGAGAGGGTAGCAAAGTGCCAGAGGAGGGATTTTTTTCTCTTTATAGGCAGATATGCACAAAATCCTGAAATGTGCAAGATACTAGCTTTAAAAAATGCAATCTTAAACTTCATTGCTAACTTAATAGGTTCATAAATATGAAGATAATAAGCTTTACTTTTTAATAGACACAACCTGAAAATATTGACATATTTCATATATGAAAATACTGAGTAACATTTATGCCATGGAGTATCTGAGAACACACTTGCTTTTCTGCTGTAAACAACTAATACATTTTGTTAAATATATGAAATAACTAACCCAGTGTTTAGCACAGGACAGATTTGTGAAAGATGGGAACTCCGCTATAGGAGAGTCATATCTGCCTTGATTTCTTGCCTCACAGTTCTATGTAGATCCCACTGCATAAAGATGAAAACTGGAGAAAGGTGGTTTCCCAATATTTAGCCCAGAGACAACAATGTAAGTCTTGGATCTGAGAAAGAAGATATTATATTGTAATGATCTAGCTTGGTAATCACTAAATGTTATTTCTTCCATAGTCAGAAGGCCACCCAGACACTAGCGAAAGGACTCTAGGATCTGCCTCTGGGAGAACTGTTATTGATTCAGTATATGAAGAGCTTGTGAGAGGAAGAGTTTATGACTTTATGGAAAACAAATTTTGCGTTGATATTAGAAATTCCATGGAAATGGACTAAATATCTTAACTTAGGACTTGTTCCTTAGGATGTATTGCATAAAATTCAGCTAACAATAAACCTTTGCAACTTCTGGACATTGAGTTTGCCCTGGGAGTTCACAGAGTTCATTGAGAAAGGTGGAGAGAAAGAAGGAAACTTTGAATCTGGGGTCTAAGTTGCTTTGTCTGTGAGGCTGACAGCACGTGCTCAAACATGGTCTGGGTCCCCATTTACATTAACAAGTACTGACCTCCCTCTCTCCTTCTATTCCAGCAGCTGCATAGTAGACTACTGTGTCTCAAGACAAAACCAGGCATAAGTGAATGTTGCTGCCAACCCCTGTACCACCTCACCAGACCCATCCTTACTTTATAAATATTCAAAACCATCACGTTCATTTTCTGTCATAAAGTTGGTTTACTTTACTCAAAAGAATTACATTTCTTTTTGGTGTGTGCCTTTGCCTTTGGACCCAAATGTTACCTGTTTCTTCTCTAGCATTAGGCTTTTCAATTGTTCTCTTTAATCATCAAACTTTACCTTTGATGACACTTTTCATACTTAATACTGTGATCTTGAGTTCTCAGTGTGCCAAATGTTTTACTTTGCCCAATTTTCTGCTCTAAATCTCTCTATTTCTTAACATAGAAATAATACCATAGAAAGTTGAAACATTTTTCTCTTTTCCACAGTTGGTTTGCTTTTATTTGATTTTATTTGATTCATGTGTGGGCCCAGGGATCTGACATTACTGAGTCAGGGTGTAGGGAAGTGACCTGGAATTCTACAGTTACTGGTGAAAACCAAAGCAGGGCATAACTGATAAATGAAATATAACATAGTCAAAACCACCAAAGTATGGTGAATATGAAATTTTAAATTAAATTATTTTATTACATTATAAATTACATTTTTCCTATCTCCCAGAATTTCTATTGCAAGAGATGCTGATTCATTTCCTTTTAAAGATGCACTTAGTCCAAGTCATGTGATGGTATCATTGACATATGCCTGTCCCAGCATGTTGGGATCACATAGCCGTGATGATTGATTATTTTGTTTCTGGACCACACCGAAAATAACCAAATGCTGCTCATTAACAATATGAATGGACACAAATTTAGTTCAGTCTGATAACACAGCAAGACATAACATCAGCAAGAACTAATGGACTGGAAGTAGGGGGTAATGTGAAGGTAAATTTTCTCCCTTAAACTGAAAATGTATTTTTTAAGTTTTCTGGTGCTTAAAAATTACTGCTGCAGAGAATATAATCTGCCACTGTAAATCATTTGTACAAGACCTGAGTGATAGACAATAAAAGAGACCTTAATATGTATCAAAGTTTATTGGCACATTTATGGTTGAGCCAAATGAATATAAGAAAATAGCACTCGAGTACAGCTAACATAAATGGGCGATTCTGACCTAAAAGCCATAGCATAGCACAGGACTCTGTGTGCAAAGTAGATCATTCTGACAGTCTTAAGTGCTCCATAAGCTTTAAATATTTTATGCTTCCCTATTTGTTAATGTTTCCAGTCTAACACGATAGAAACTGGGATACAGTAGTTTGACTGGAGCAGTAATTTAGGAGAACAGGCGTGTATTTAATGGACTATGGATAAGGATAAAGCAAGCTTTGATTCTAAACTTGTTTTTCTTCACCTATTTTTAAAACATGTTACTTTAAAAAAATTATACCTTTATTGTTTTCTCAAAAATCTATCCTCATCATTGAAATTCAGACATGACAAAAAGATTTAAACTACATGAAGTAGAAAGTATAACATCTTTTTGATCACCCCCCTCTCTCATCCACCAAAAGGCATTTTTATTGTTATATAGTGCTACGTACTTTTAATAAGCATATACAATATTTAAATATAAACACAAGCAAATGTGGGTAAATGTACCTATAAAATAGACACCTATATTTTAGACCTATAAAATATACATAAGTACATATGTATTTATATATATCAAGTCCCTGCTAGAAAGGGTCATTTGTTGCAATTGATGAACTTACGTTGACACAACATTACCAATCAGAGTCTATACTTTTTTTTTTTTTATCATTCTAGGTGTTATATGTTTTATACATTTGGATAGATGTGGTGTGTGCCTGTCATTATCTAGAATAATTTCACTGACCCTCAAATTCTCTGCCTTTTCTTGTCCTCTTCCCTTCTAGTTCCTGATAACTGCTGATCTTTCTGCTATCTACAGAGTGTTGCCTTTTCCAGAATGATATGTACTTGGTATCAATACTATGAACCTTTTCAGCTTAACTTATTTCACTTAGTAGTATATCTTGTCTTTTTTTGTTGTTGTTGTTGAGGTTACTTTGCATTATAATAGCTGTGCATAGTTAAAAATAATGTGTGTATACTACATTAAATTCACTCATTTTTAGCTCATTTTTAAAAGAAATTAATTGTGTAAATTTACCATGTTATATTTATGTTTTAAAGCAATTGTATTAAGAATTCTACTTTAGAAGTTGCTTGTTTTCATAATTACATTTAAATTATTATGAAGATTTTATTCATTTAGTACATTACTTTTATAATTCATTACATATCTCTTTATCTTCGGTAGGGTCAGAAGATTTCTTATATTTTCAAATATTATTTTGAAATAATTTTAGACTTACATCAAGTCACAAAATAGCACAGAAAATCTATATATAGTTTTCACCCTTTTCTCTGGTATTATCTACTTATACAGCCATAGTCTAATTTACTTCTAATGTCTTTTTTTTTCTGTTGCTATGTGTAATATGCGATCACAGAATATATTATATTGCTGCACCTCTTTATATTCCTCCAAGCTATTACAATGCCTCATTCCTTTTTGTCTTGACATTTTTAATGTAACTAGTGAGATATTTCATAGAATTTCCTTCAATTTAGTTTTTGTCTGATGTTTATGACATAACAGGTGGTACACAACATTAATAATGTTAGACTTATTCTGTTGATTAAGTAGGTGTCTGTTGAGTTCACCTCTGTAACATTATTATTTTCCCCTTTGCAACTAAATATTTTAGGGAGATATTTTTACATAATGTTAATCCTTTTTTCTAAAAATATTCTCCCACAAACTTTGTCACCAATTTCTGGATCTTGCTTGTAAAAATTATTATGGCAGTGTATCCCTGATTTTGTATCCCTTATTTTTTATTTTGTAATTTTATATTCTGCTAATTTATTTTGCATCTATTAATAGTAATTTTTTAAAAGAACTATTTCTGTATTCATTCATTCACTCATTCATCCATATATTCATGTAAATATACTGAATCATGAATATTCATTTAGTTCTGTGGGCTATAATCCAATACTGTCTTTACCAATCTGGTGATCATATTCTTGCAACTTTATTTCCTTTCAGATAACTTCTCTGTACATTCGACTTTTTGTTCTGAAACCATCTCCTTGTCCACCTGTTCCTATGTGGTACAGGAACTTAATGCATCATTTCTTGTTCTGTCCCCAGCATTTAGCATGTTTCCATATATACTTGGAGCCTTTATGGGAGGACATTGTAAATATTTGAAGAAGTATTTTGTCTCTAGAGTTTTTTGGAAAATAATTCATCTTTTTGCCTTACTGCATACTTCATTAGAAATTTGAATGGTTGCTTCTTGCCTGTTGCATGCCTCTTACATTTAGAAGATTTTACCCTCTGTCCACTCTACTCTTAAAAATAAAAGTAACCATTAACTTTTTTTCTTTAACAAGTATTAATTTCTTTCTAGAGCCTAGTTCATTTAAATTTTTTTTTTGCATTTTCAATTCTTACTGACTTAATTTTTTTTTTTTAAATTTACCTGGTGTGCTGTGTGGTAACATGTATCTGGAAAAGTAGAAACTTATACTTCTAAATCAAATACAGTATTGCAAACTTTCAGTTAAAAAAACAGCAAAATATCTAAATACTTAATTGTTATAGTGAGAATGATGGCCTCTTTCAATTCTTTAACTATCAACCAGAAGTAGACACTTGACCTTAGCCCTCTCCTGATGAGAAAAAGGGAAGAGTTACTATGCCATTTAGAGAGATATGTTGAGATGTATATCAAGGGGAAGCAAAATATATGTTTATATATGTATATATATATATATGCTCATTTTGATAAGCTGATATTCTTTACATATATACATTTATGTACTTTGATATTTATTTTGCATATAATATTCATAGATGGCTGGATATCAGACTATATACAAAACCATTGTTGGAATAAGAGTATATTTAATGTGTTAATGGAAAATTTCTCTTCAATGCAGGTATACTCCCAGGTCTCACTAACAAACACAAATTGTCTCTCTCTTGATTGCATGTTATTTTCAGGGGCAATGTTTGTTCAACGTGAATTTACTGAGAAAACTCTGTCAAGAAAATGATAACATCTGTGTACAAATGTTCAGAAATTCAACATTTGGATCAATGTGAGTAAGAACAAGTGTAAATGTTTCTGAGTTACATCAAAAGTGTATGGAGACTGCCAAGTCTGAGACAGAGGGTGCTATATAAGGGGAAAGACAATCTGTTCTGGAATGATTTTCCTCAAATGAATGCTGCATTGACCTTTGAGGGAAATGTATCTGGTAGTCATGCAGAGGTGTTTGTATCTTAATTTCACTTTTTATTTCATGCTCAAACACTGCTAAGTTTGCTCTTTTTATGAACTGAAGAGGAGGACTAATGGAGTTAAAATAATACTAGAGAAGTAGGTATTGTGTGGTGTCCTAATAGTCTTCCAAAATGCCCACCTTTGCTATGAGTAAGTGTGTGAACTGTATACTGCATACATAGATTCTGCATATAAATGAAAATTCATTCTGGAAAAATAATCCATTTTTAAAAAAGCACATGCCTTGAATTAAAGTCTATATATTCTTTGCCAACTAGTGACTTTGACCATTAACACATTAAAGGATCTCACCCTTTTTAAACTTAAATCTCTTTTTTTAATGAATTTCCCCAATATGTTCTAGAAGATTATGCACCCTTCTCATTTCCAACTTGGGTTATAAAACCTCTTCATTTTTATGGCATAATATTCTTTCCATTCACCAAAACTTGGCACTTCATTAGTATTCCCTGGGTAAGAAAACGTAGCTATATCACATCGCAACATTTTTGAGGACGCTGGTCTACTCACAATGGCCACGGTCACTTATGACAGCAAAAGGAATTCCTGACATTGACTTGTAGCAAATTTAATTAATGTGAGGCAGAGAATAGAGGAAGAAATAGGTGTCTTGAGGGCACTCTGACTGACAAAATCAATTTAGGAACTCAGAGAATTTCAGAAAACTTCTGTACATTGCAAGCAGAGAAGAAGGATGCACATAGTACCACATAAATATTATATAATCCTTATTGATGTCATAGGAAATATTTAATGAACACCTAGTTTTAAAATATAATTATCATAAGATCCAAAGGATTGTTAAATGTTAAAATAAACTAGACTATTTTTTTCTCATCTACATATAAAGACCTGGGAAGTGATTGCTCTTGTCTATATACAAGAACAAAACAAGGATAAATTGAAAATCAATGAGTTAGAGCCCCCAGAGGAGGGTAATGGGTAATTCCCTCCCTCAAATATGGGAAAGACAAGTGAATATGGAGTGTGACTATGAGGATCTGCCTACTTGGAGCAAAAGCTGCTGGTGTCATGAATTGGTAGGCACATCTGAATACTAATGTTAATAAATTAGTGGAGACTTATGAGGTCTACCTTGAGAGTAGAAAATTCTTAGGGAAATCTTTGTGCATTTATGGGTTTAGATTTAGGACACATAACAAGTTCTTATGAAGGGTAAAGAAATATTTTCTCTTGGCTTCGGGAGCAAGAGTAGAAGAAGAACCACTGCAAAATATGACTCAAATTGTTTTTGGAAGTTTAAGAGTAGTCCTTGGCTTTTGACCTCAAAAGCATTTAAGAACATGCTATCGAAGAAGTAAAAGCAAAGGTGTAGCAAACGTACACCTGGGAAGAGAGCCAGGCTGGCAGAGACCCCTGCCTTGAGCATGGAAGAAGCCATGGCTTTGATGGGGTGCTCAGTCTCATCCTGTTGGGTCAACTCTCATTATTTCTATTAGAGTTGGGGAGGGGTGAAGAGCCTTCGTCAGCTGTGGCCAGAGTTGCCGTGATGACCTGAAAATTAGGCACAGTCATTTTTTCAAGGTATTGTGTTATCAACCTAACAGTTGACCACAGTGGGGGGCAATTGCTTCCCCCTAGGCACTTCTTGCTCTCTCTGGACTTTATCAGGTTCTGCCTGTTTATTGGGGAGAGAGTTTGGAGGTCTCCAAACTATCAAGACCACTCTTACACGGCAAGGGACACTTTTCGCCTTTAGATGGGCAAATGCCCTCAGGGTACTCTGTCAGTCCACTGGGCCGTTCCCTCTGCCTCCTAGATATGGCCTTCCTTTCATCAGTTGCAACTATCTCAACTATATCCTCACTGCCTAATATAACACCCCCAAAACAGAAAACAACTTTTCAGTGAAACACCTTTTCTGAATTTTTTACTCCACTTGGGATAAAAAATATTTCTCTGTTTCTAGTTCCTTCCAGTTTTCCTGTTTCACCTAAAGACAGGAAGAAACAAAGTAGCACTAATGAAGGTCACATCCCAAGGACACAGTGCCACTAAACACTGATAATAAATCATGAAACGTACAAACTATTTCCCTGCTTCTAGATTATAAGCACACCAAAGGGGCTTCAGTATAATAATTGTGGATTATAGCTAAAAGAATGGCAAAATGCAAATTCTACCTAAATAGAATTAATAGGAAGACCCAAAGGCAACAAGGAAGACAAAAGAGAGGGCACTAGAGAAAATGAAGTCTCTGGCACCACAGGCGACAATAAACATTAGACACAGTCTGACTCCAACTCAAATTAACATACAATCTCACACTAATGACCTATTTATCTCAGTAAATACATAATAAGTGTATAGGCAAGAATTACAACAGATTTTTCATCTGAAACTGCATGAGGAATAAGAGAGAATATTGAAATATTTTAAGTGCTGAAAGAAAAAAACACTTAATATTCTGTTGTTTACTGGTTTTGGGGGTTCCTAGGTATTTGGGGGCATTAGGCTCCTCTGACCTTGACTGTGGCCATGAAAGAATTCAGAGTCACATTTTAGCAACAAAAGTGAGGTTTATTTAGATGCAGAATGAAAGCACACCCAGATATTAGCGTGCAGATGAAGAGATACTTGTTACAAGGCAGAGTAAGGCACACCCTGGAACCCCCAAAATCATCCGCTTCAAATAGGTTCTGCCAACTGCCTCATCAAGACAAAACCTATTAGAGTGAATAAGACAGTCAATGGAAAGGAGCTTTAATACAATTAGTGGGCAATGAAGATAAGATAAGGGAAAGACAAAGAATACAATTTCTAAATCAAGCTCCCCAAATTCAGCATCCCCTCATGGGCAAATGCCCTGACATATAGTACTGATCCAAAGCAGGGTCACTGAGGTCTGAAAATCTGCCACAAATAGAAGGTACTTTCTGATAGGGACCCAATGAAAAAGGGCAGATAAGACCCAACATGTCTGGGATGAAAGGAGCAAAATCATAATCAGGATAAAGGTTTCCATTGTCAATCTCTCCCTGGGTTTCTCAGGTGTGCTTATTTCAAGCATCTCCTTCCATGCTTCCCAATCCAAGGTAGAGGAGCAAATGCAGCTTCTCTACATGTCCCTCTGCTCCATATGCATCTCCTAGTCACCTTCTTCTTCATCTTCCTTCTTCCAGTTTCCTCTTTAGTTTCTCTTCCATGTTTAGCTCCACCCTTGGTGGAACATGGCCTTAAACTGCCCTTTTTCCTGAGGACTACCCTTTTACACTTAGAGACCCCAAACTTTCATGATCTAAAGGTGTTCTGCCCTCTGCCACATAAAGACAAAGCATAGTCTCAGTGTATAAGACTTAATAGAAAAAGAACTTTTATAGGATTAGTCTGCATGAGAGAGAAGAAAATATGTAGTAGTTTCCCCAGTGAAATATCCACAGTTATCCATGTCCTGGTGAGTAAATTTTCAATCATGCAGGGTTGCTGCAAAAGGATGCCACTAAAGTCCAAAAGCTTGTCATAAGAGCAGGGAGTCATAGGAAAGGAGCAGAAAGGGCCAGGCAAGTATGGAATAAAAGAAACAAAATCAGAGCGCAAATCAAGGTAAAGGATGCCTTTGTCAGTCTCCTCATGGGTCTCTTACAGACATCTCTCCCAAGTGTCTTCACATGTCTTGATTCTTTGTGTCTCCTTCCATGTCCCCTAAGTTCCTGGTACAACTCTAAAGCCAAGAAACAACCTGGTCCTTTTTCACGTGCTCTGCTCCATGTGCCTCCTCTAAGTCTCCTCAGCTAGACTCTGATCCCAGTCTTCTTAAGCTACCCTAGCTTCTTGTCATTGCTCAGCAGTGGCCCTCAGTAGGTAGACAAGGAGCATGCCCTCTTCCCCTTTCCTGGACAGTATACTGTAACAGAGGAGCGATCTCACGCATGTTGAGAGTTGAATGTAGGGTATAAGAGAGGATGGATGAGAAAGATGGATATAATTATAGAGGTCGGGGTTGAATGAAGGTATGTATTATTTAGTCATTTTTAATGATTTTGTACATTTTTATAAAGATTTTAGAGAGAAAAAAGTGACTTAGGTAAAATTAGATTAGGTAAAACATTAATTTTTGTGGGATATTTCAGGGCAGGGGATTTGTTTATTAACTTGCAATTTTTTAAGGAAGGTTTTTTAGGGCACATATCGGAGGAATGGTGACACTTGTTAATTGGAGGTTAAATTAGGCCACTTTTATCTTTAGTGTTTTGAAGACAGATAAGAGCGTAATGAAGATGTTTGTTTTGTTTTGTTTTGAGACTAGACTCAAGCAATCCCCAGCCTCAGTTTCCCAGGTAGCTGGGATTACAGGCACGTGCCACCATGCCCAGCTATTTTTTTGGGGGACTAGGTCTCGCTACGTGCCCCTGACGAGACTCCACCCGTGATCCCTAGACCCTACCGTGGCTTCCTAGACTGTGCTTACAGGCATGCACCACCATGTCCGACCTGGAATGAAGTGTTTTTTATTTCGCATGAGTTCTGACTGGTTTTAACTCGCAGTCTCTGGCATATGCAGGCAAGGTGCAGGGAAGAACAAGTACAAGGAAAGGTGGGAGACTTCTTGCTTAAGTGGGGTGCAGGAGGTTGCTCATGCCATCTTTTCATGGAATATATTCTACATGCATTCCCAGGGTATTGGTGCATCAGTTCAGGCAGCAGTTTCTGTGTCACTCTTTCTACTGTGTACCAGGGTGCGGTTTTATTCACCCTGACAGGAGGTTGTGCCAGGGGGTATGGTTTCGCTCCTTTACTGCTTCTTGTGCTCCTCAGGTTTCATTAGCCTGTTTATAAGTTAGGGAGGGGGCAGACTTTCTCCCCACTAAGTGTTACTTACCTCTCCCCAGGGTTCATCACTCTGTCAAGTGTCTCCTGAGGCACTGGTCTAGGATAACCTAAAGATTTTCTTAGAAAAAAAAAATTCATTTCCAATGGAGATTTTCTACAAAAAGGATTAAAAGAACATCTTCAAGAAGAAGGAACATATAGGTCAGAAATTCATATGATCATAATAATAAAGAGCATTTCTACATATTTTATTTTAACATATACTATAAACTCCAATATTTGTTCTTTTTCTTTTTTTTGTCTTAAGACCTACATTATCTGTTAGACTTAAACATGAAAAAGATTTTAGAAGGTGTAGCACTGAGATATCTTACTTTTCTTCAACCTTAATGTTTTGAGTAGCTATTTAACACAGTTCCTCTGGTGATAAATTCTTTTTTTTTTTTTTTTTTGATTGTTTGCCTAATGAAGTCTGCATTTGACCTTCATGCTGAAAACTATTATTTTTTGCTGGACATACAATTCTAGGTTGATTTTTTTCTTTCATTTTTTTCAAAGATGACATCCCTCTGTATCCTGGTTTGCTTTGTTCCAGATTAAAAGTGTGAGATTAGTTCCTTAGAACTAATTAGTTCTTTAAAACTTAGATTAGTGTGCCCTTGTGATTGTCAAGATTTTCATGTCCTCAAATTTTAAAAATATACAAAAATTATTTAAGAAATATACAAAAATACATTTTGGTTTTCATTCACTTAGGGAACTTTATTATATTTTAGACTGCTTAATATTTTCCTCATGTTGTTAAGGTATTTTGATTTTAAAGTTATTTTTCTCTCAGAGGTTATCTCTCTATCTCTATCATCATCATCATCAATTTATCCTATATAAATACATATACATAGATTTATCTATCACCATCTACCTATATTTCTGATTACTGCGATGGTCTCAAGGTTTGTATTTGTATATAAGTATCTAAAAATCTATAAAGCCTGCAAAGGATTATCCAATTCCCATATTGAGTTTTCTGTGTACAGAATTAATATTTACATAATTTTAATCAATTCCCTCTTTTGCCCTTAGGCTTACATTCTCGTTACATTTTTAATTATGTTTGCAATTGCTAAATTAGAGTGCTTCCTACTAATTTCATATCTCTGTAATATTTGGTGGTTTGTATAGTCTATTTTCTTCTGATTCTTTGTAAGATTTTTCCACTTTTTTGCATTCAAATGAGTTTAATTGGTTCCGGGATCCTTTTGTCTGTAACCCTTTTGTTTTCCTCCAGAATATGCTGCTGTTTGCTTTGATAGTCATGTTATTTACAAACAAATTTGATCCTTATGAGATTATGATTTCATTAGGTTTGGACGAAGAATCCTTTTAGATTATGCTCATCACTGCAATAGGGTCTTCATAGTTTCTGTTCTAAACACCCTGATTTTCCAGTGTGGCATCGCCACTATGGTAAGTTGTAACCTACCATCACAAACAGATCTGTGTGATCTCTGGGAAGTGTTTATTTTATTACTCAGAAACTATCTTTGACTTCAGGTACATGAACAAGTTACTATTCATCAACAAAGTACCATGCTTTGTAATGCCTGGAGTTCTTTATCTGCATAGCTTCCTCTCCTCCAATAATTTGAAAAACCTCAATGACCAGGACCTCATCAAAATATGATGCCTGTCTCTTTAATTAAGCAAAATTTCCATGGTCATCTTTATACTCTGATTTGAAAGTACCTCCTTAAGAAACTCAGGGTGACATCAATTCCTTTGTAATTTAACTTTCTCAGGGTCATGGTTCTGCACTCTTTAGGTCACTGTTTAAAACCACCTCTTTCATATATTATGTCCAACAGTTTTTTTTCTTTCTTTCTAATTGTATTTATTGAGTTAAAGTTGATGTATATTTTTTAGGAGTTAGTTATAGGTTTAAAACTCTATATATGTATCTTTCCACATCATGCCCATCATCAAACACCCAATATTTCTCTACACTGCCCCATTGGATATCATACCCATAGGATGGACCAGTTCCCATTTCCACTAATAGTATACAAAGGTTCTTTTCCCTCTGCATCCTCACCAATACTTCTTTTTCCTTTGCATGGTCACCAACACTTGTTTCATTTCTGATTCTCTTTATTAGATATTCCCTATTTTTTTCTCAGTGAGTCTAGCTAGAGTTTTTTATGTTTTGTTGATTTTTTATCAAAGAACTAACTTGTGGTTTCATTGAATCCTTTGGAGTGATATTTTGATTTCTATTTCTTTATGTTCTGTTTTCTTATTCCCTTCCTTTTGCTCACTTTTGTTTTTTTCTTTTCCTAATGTTTTGAGGTAACACTGGTAAGCTTGTTTCTTTAAGAAAGTTCTCACTTTTCGATGTGTGCCTGTATTGTCATACACTTTCAGAGACTTGTTGGGGAATGGTTGGTAACCCTAATCGTGAACTGATGCCATTCCTGACTTACTGTGTCTTAATCTTTGCTATTTTTTCTAATTGTTTCTGCCTCCTTTTTTCGAAGATACTGGTCCACTCTTTCGCTCTGTTCCAGATATGGCCACTTCTCTGGATGCTTATCCTTGTCATCCCTGAGGAGAGTGATTACAGAAGGATTCTGTGTGTGTGTGTGTGTGCCATCTTGGTCCCCTTCCAGATTTCCACTCAGTTATTTTTCTAATTGAAACTGGTTACTCCAACATGCCTGATTTTACAACTTTTCTTGTTCTCATTGTACAATTAGAAGAGCAGTCTCCTGAATCTTTTAACTTTCTGGGGTACAGTATTTGTTAAACTCTTGCAAAACAAATGGACCTTTAAGATTAAAAATTATTATTCTACTTCAAACTTAGAACCACTTTATTGTAAGAATGTTGAATATTCTCCTGCATGATTCTGTGTGAAAGGGATTTAATTTCCTAGTGGGACATGTACCAAGTCATCATGAGATATAGGACATAAAGTTATATATGTGTTTTATATTTATATATATATATATATATATGTATGTATACATACACATATGTGGAAATAATCATTCTGAGAAACTTTAATATATGTTGTTGTCCACTAGAGAGCAACAATTAGGAACATAGTACCCATTTTTAGATTCACTGCTCCATGCTTAAATTGAGGTGGAATCTAATCTTTAGAGCTAGCATAAAGTTCATAAAGAAACACATGATTCAGGACAAGCAGATAAGTTCAAAAGTGTTGTTAATTTGATTTATTATATAGGAAGGTTGAAAATGGTATGACAACTGTATAATCTGCATTATTACAGGAATTTAAATTATTAAAATGTATTTTGTCTTCCCCAAATTACGCAAAAGTACACATCTAACATATCAGGGTCATAGAGAGTATTTTGTGTGGCAACCTTTTCTTACTTGAAGGTAGTTCATTAAAATGAATCAGCACTAATGTGTTACTAGTTTTTTTGGTTGGGGGAGATAAGGCATTCTCAATTTTCTTGATTAATAATTAATACTAATTCTCAAAATATTTGAAAAGGACCCAAAATTAGTTTTTCCTTACTAAAAATGTAAGATTTGAAAAACCAAATTATCTAAAAAGATACTTGTCCAGTAGTTTGGGATGATATAATATTTCAAATAATCATAATTACCCTGTTTTCCCTGTGCTACTTTACAAAGGAACCTCTGTGTATTGTTTCAGGCCATGTAAATGGCTATCTTTTAAGAAGGTAAAATGTATGGAGAAAAAGGGAAATTACCAAGATAAAGGACATACATTTTAATGGAGCCAGTGCAGAAAACTAAATGGTCCTGAAATATTCCTTTTCTTGCATAAATTATCTTTCACACATCAAATAACCTGTGACAAGTTAACAATTTTTTATTTATACTTTAACTGGATGGATATGGTCCTTGTGTTAAGTTAATTAACTTACCTTTTTATAAGCCTCTGTTTCAGTTCTCAAAGGATCTCAAAAAAAGATAATTAAGCATTCTCTAAGGTGCTTTCACAGTCTTTATTACCACTGATTGCTAACAAGTAAGCAGAAAATATTTCACTTTTTTAGGTTAATAGAAATTTTTTCAAAAGATTTTATTTGGGTATCATAAAATCAATTAGAATGCAATAGCGCTTCTCAGGTACAAACGGAAATTTGTACAAACACAGAGGTGTCCTTTGTTTCATTTTGGTATATTTGAATCTGTCAGTACCCTTATTTGCATGAAATTAAAGGTGTTCTGAACATTCATTCACATTTCAAAACATTCAAGATAAAATACAGTACTGGTTTCTGTAGGTTTTCTGTTTTCACTAAATCAGCACCAGTAGGTTAACCCTATGCTCCAAGCATAGACGAGAACATGCTTATCATAGAAATAAAGTAGTATTTTTTTAATTATAGTCAAATTACACTTAACTATAAAAGTCAACTATATAATTGTGGGAGTGGAAGCTTTAGATAAGAAGAACACCTCTTATCTCTCTAGCCCACTCTGACACACTAGAGAGTGGGCAACAGCATATATCTCACCTGTAACCCAGCTTCCTTACCTCTTTGGAATGTCCCAGGAGACATATGACCTATTGGTAATGGCTGTTGCCCCCAAAGGTAAATACTCCTGTTACCGTGCATGCCTGCATCCTCTCTGCTGCATGTCACATAAGCTTTGCTACTTCCTCATTACATCATTGTAACATTTCCTTTCTGGGCATATAAGGGGTTTCTCAGCTTCATTAAAGCTGGACCTGATCATGTTTCCCAGGATCCCCATTCTGTGGGCTAGCCTCATAGATCGCTATCAATCTCTTCCATCTCAATCTCCATTCTACACGGGACTACTAACATATAATCATTGATATTAATTCCTGATCTTGTCTTTAGTGAACATTCTAGCTGATGCAAATAAAATGCCTACATAATTTAGAAGAAATTACTATAATCAGGAAATTATTTAAAGAAAGTAGAATGTGTCCCATTAGCTGTTTCCAAAGCAAATCAAGAACACATTTTAGCTGGGCACGGTGGCTCATGCCTGTAAGCTTCACCCTATGAAGTGACTGGGGCTATGGATCATGGTTCGAATCCCGCTTGGGCAACACAGCGAGACCTAGTCCCAAAAAATAGCTGGGCGTGGTGGTACATGCCTGTAATCCCAGCTACCTGGGAAGCAGAGGCCGGGGATTGCTTGAGTCTGTGGTATCCCCGCCAATGTGAGTCTATGGTTCCATGGGCAAAAATAACAAGACCTCCTCTCCCCCCCCAAAAAAACACATTTTAATTTTCCATTTTTCCTTGTTTAACTTGGAGTGTAGGCAATTCCTACACTTGAATGTAATCATTCATTCATTCACTGGACACTTATTTAATGCAATTTTTTGCTTTCTAGGAAATCAAAATTTTTACAAAGAAAGTAATATGTGTCAGAAAAATTTGAACTTTTACATTCTAGTCATAGGAAACAGAAGTCACATTTTCAGCTTGAAGGAGAGAAATGAATTAAGAACCTAGAAAATTTTACTCACATAGTGAATGTTGTAGCACTGCTATTTCATTAGCTGCTTCATGCTTCTGGCTGGATGCTCCTCTGCTTGGCAAACCTTTGCGATGTCTACAATATACCACACCTACCTGTTAAGCATAGTGACTGTATATGCTGAGTTCAAGCTCATCTCATTTATTCTTTCCTTATTTTTATAGTTGATGTGTTTGTAATTGTTACTAAACTAAAACCAGATCACATGTATAAGATATTACCACAAAGGACCTTGAATTACAGTTAAGCTGATATATCTATGATTAAAAACAAATTATTTTATTTTATTGCCTCCACCAAACTACCCATGTCTATTATATCCCATCTGCTTCCATGATCCATCCTCTCCACCTTTTCCCTTCTGCACTCGTGTGACCATGATCTATTTTGCTGAGTTCATATTTTTGTCTTGTTTGTTGTTTGTGTGCAATGGCTTTTTTGGCATTTACATTCCACAGATGAGTGAAATCACTTGATATCTTTCACTTTTTGCCCGATTTTATCAACATGGCAATCTCAAGGTCTATCCACTTTATACCAAATACCACCTTTCATCTTTCTTCACAACTGTGTAACATTTCATGGAATACGTGCTCGCACTGCTATTTATATTGGTATAGCTATATCTTTTTGTGTTAAATATTTCATGTTCTTGGATAGACACCAAATAGAGGTATTACTGGGTTAAATGATATTTCCGTTTTTATTTTCATGAGACATCTCTGTACCATTTTTCACAAGAATTTTATTAGTTTGCATTCCATCAGCAGTAAACAAAAGTTCTTTTTTACTGCCAATATTTGTTAGTTCCATAATTTTTATATGGATCATTTTCACAGAGGTGAGATGATATCTCAGTGTTCTTTTAATTTGCAGTTCTCTTATAGTAAGTGATGGAACACTGTTTTCATTAGTTCTCTCATGAATACTTCCTACTCTGTGTCCAACTGATCATTCTTTCTGTTCCTCCCCCAACTTACATTTTTGACAAGTCAAATATATTCACATATATTTATATAGATAACAAGTCAGATGGAAATGCAAATTCCCACTCTATCACTTTTTCCTAAAACCCATATTACACAGTGAAGATAGATTTGTCTTAGGTTGGCTTTGTTTGAATATGAGTTTTATCACTTAATTTAGTTGAAGAACAACTGAGTATTGGTTTGTTCAAGTATAGGCCTGTTTTCCTCTTGGAAAATTGGAGATAATATCAACTATATTATAAGGTAATTATAAACATTGAATTATACATTTTAAAAAAGGTTGTGTACATTCAGCCTGTATTTGCGACTAAGTAGGTAATTTATGAAAATTCACGTGAACAAGCAATTTCTGAAAGGAATATATAGCCATGGAGAGAGTCACTTATATGTTCCGCCAGTTGTTCCAGAAAATTACTCTATTTCAGAGCAGATGGGTTAGGGATACCCCAATATGCTGCTTTTCCAAAAGCTAATGTTGCAGAGCATTAGACGATTCCCTGGTACCTATGTGGAACAACAAAATTAAAATGTAAGTAATGTGTGTTTGAGAAGGCACCACGATCCTTTCAACACACTAAATAATAGTATAAATTGATAATACTTTTGGATGTTTGCTTGGGAAAGTATGTCAGTATTCTTGAAGATGTGTGCATATATTAAAAAGATAGTACACTTTTAAAATTATATGCTGGCAAAATCATCAGTAATGTATGTGTGTATTTATAGAATGCTAAAGTTTTTCATTCACTAAGAAAAACTATACCAAGTTCAAAAATAAAGCTTATATGTAAATTTTCTAATAATTATTTCCATAAAGCAGATTATTGCCTAATAAAGTTATATGGTAGAATAATATATAACATAGAGAACATCTATAAATTATTATGGTAAGTCATATTTTATATTTACTTCATATACATAAAATAGAAAATAACTAAAATTTTATCGGTCTATATAAAAAATTATACACACATAAACACATATCTCAAAAGAATCTAGACAGATTGGTAACTAAAACCACCATTGAAATTGACTATCAGTAGGTAGCATCATTTTACTTACATATTTTTCTAAATATTCTACAATGAATTTCTATGACTTTTATGAGTAAAATATTTTAAAATACTTGGAGCATGTCTGTACTTGCTTTCTTTTCAGAAATGTTTACTTCAGGAGCATAGTTTTTATTGATTTTATATTTTTTCCCTTAAATTACTGTATACCCCAAAGTTCTCCCATCACCATCTCACCAATGAATTTCATGTGCTCATCACTCCCTTGATTTTGCTCTCCCTTTTCCCCCCTCCCATGCTATATGCTTTATTTCTACTATGAACTTGCTAGTGTGAACATTTTCTTGTCCTTTTTGCTGGGTTGCTCTCTATCCTACACATTAAAGCTGTCATTTGGCATTTATCTTTTTCTTTTTGGCTAATTCTAGCTAACATAATTCTTCCAGCTCTATCCATGTTGTGGCAAACATGAATAATATTTTTAAAGAGGCTCACATCATTTAGAATATGGATGAAGATGATGACAGAGAAGGTTCTTTTTTTACTCCTGAGAGAGTCATCGAACAGGAGTAGTGTGTTCCCCATAGACCGGACCCCTGTAACTAGAACAACGTCAATGCTCTGAACTGTACTCACCAACTCCAATACTTTGAAAAGAACTGATGCTGTGAAGTGCACCAATATATACCATACATCAGTACTCACACATAGGAACAAAAAGAAAAATGATCCAAACAAAAAATGGTTAAAAGAATGAATAGATATTTCTCCAAAAACAAGCAGATGATCAACAGGTACATGAAAAGATGCCCATTGTCACGTATCATCAGGGAAATGTAACTCAAGTCATAATGAGATAGTTCCTTAAACCTATGTGAAGAGTTCATATATATTTTTTTTAAAAAAGCCAGAAGTAAAGTGTTGCTGAGGATGTTAAGAAAAAATAAACTCTCATAAATTATTGCCAGAATATAGATTGATCCAGTCTCTATAGAAAAAAACAAAAAAAAAAAAAACTATGGAAGTTTCGTAAAATATTGAAAATAGATCTACTGCATAATCTAGTTAGTCTTCTTCTAGTTATGTATCTGAAGAATATGAAAACACTAATTCAAAAAGATTTATACATTTCTATTTTTATGGCAGGACTATTTATAGTAACCAAGTTATGGAAACAATGTAAATGCTCAGTGATAGAGGGATTAAAGAGATGAGGTGTGTAGGCACTAGGGAATACTACTGTTATAAAAAAGTTGATTTCTTGAAACTTACAGTAATATGAATGGGCTGGAGAGGGTTTGTTAAGCAAAAAGAGTCAGAAGGAAATAGACAAATGCAAGATCACTTCACTGAAATGTGGAATATAGCGCTAAGCCAAATAAAACTCTGTAAATATGACTATAAAGTTAAGGTTACCAGATTAGAGGTCTTGATGGATAGGGAACAAAAGAGATAGTGGACTGTGGTAGGACTATGGGTGCTCTGGTGGTGGTGGTGGGGAAATGGTAATATACATCTGAAGAGATGTGTCCTATATCTCTAAATAATTGAAGTGTTTAAAGCATTACTTCAATTTGAAAAAACATTAATACAAAGAAAGAAAATACACTCACACCTTTATTTCTTAATCCTCATTAATGTAGTAAGTCTGGCTGCCACAAGAAGGAAATTAATCTTTTGGTGGAATTTCTTTTGTATGAACTATGTGGCAGTGTTTCTTACAAGAATAGTCATGTGTTCTTTTGCAAATATTGACTTAACTACATGGTTAGCTTCCATAGACAGCTTCCAAAGGCACAAAGGTCCCTTTTTGGGGACTAGGGAGCTGGGAGAATGCAAATTTGAAAATAAATATTCTTGGTCACCTAACTGCTTTAGATTATAATTTTCAACTTTCAGTGCTAACCATTTAGTCTGAGAGGATCTGAAAGGATTAAATGAGTCATTTACCATGCTGTAGTACTCATGTCTACAGTTCAAAGTTGAATTGTTTTAAGATGTATTTAAATCTGGCTGTAAAAGAATAATATCAGTGATTGTGTGTGTGTGTGTGTGTGTGTGTGTGTGTAGAAACAAAGGGAAAACTTTCTAAAGTCTCACACCTATAAAAATGCAGGTAAATAAAACTCAATATGTTCATTTGATAAAGTGATAAAGTTTGCCCTTTGATTTTTATGCTACAGTCTCCCATCTTTGTAGAATACAAAAGGTCACTGCACAAATAATGTCATAGAGAATTTTTATTAAAGGTTTCACTGTAAATTATACCAATTACAAAAAAGTAATGATTAATATAGTATTCACTACCATTTATTGCTTATCTACTTGTGCCAGATGCTCTATATGATGTCCATTCATCCATCCTAAAGGTATATATTGAGCAAGTATTGAGAATATGCTACTAACAATAATATAGAAATGACCCCTTGTAGGCATACACAGACTAATGAGGGGGAGAGACATTCAATAATAATCACCATTAATTAGCTTCCATGTGGTCAAAACCATTAGAGATAAATTCAAAAGATAAAAGAAAATTTTGCTGAAGAAATTATATTAAAACTGTGAACTAATCTGGTTTCATTTGAAGTGACAAGGGTCACAAAGAAATTTTAGCTATGGAATATGATGTGGTTCATGGAAAGTCAGGGATTAGTCTCTTTTTCTAGAGAAAATCAGAAAAAAAATTGTGATTTAGGTCCCATAAAAGATCAAATTGAAGACCCAGAATTTGAACCTAGCTCTAACATTAAAATCCTTCTTTTGAAATTATTGTATAATATCTTTGATTTGAAATATCTTTAATATCTTTAATTTGAAAAATGATTGAATTGCTATTCAATATGTTTGTGCAATTCTTGACTAAATAATACATTTTTTAATGGGCAGATTTCCCCCTTTTCTTAACTTTTGATTTACTGCTAATGTGAAAATTGGGAGAGTCTTCGTGTTTTAATGATATCTGAGTGCATTTAATCCAAAAGCATACCTTTGGATGTCAATTTAGGGTAATCAGATCATCAGAAACTATACAAATATTGTAAAAATAAGTGTTGAAATATGTATTTCAGAATCTTCCAGTAGGCTCAAAATTTGTAACTATTTAGATAGACAGGAAGATGCAGCTCCTGCATTATTGAAATATGTAGGGTAAATGGTCTCAGGTGGAAAAGAAAAAGGATGATTTTTTCACATCACTTTTAATTTAAAGTTTCATTATATTCTTGACAAAACATTTGGATATGACTTAAAATGCATTTATATATATTTCCACGGAAGAAGTTCTTTTAAAAACTTTTTTTTTTTTTTTTTTGAGATTAGATCTATTTTTGTCCTTGGAACCGCAGGCTCACGTTGCCCGTGGTATCATGGACTCAAGCAATCCCCAGCCTCAGTTTCCCAGGTAGCTGGGATTACAGGCAAGTGCCACCATGCCCAGCAATTTTTTGGGACTAGGTCTCTTTATGTTGCCCGAGCGGGACTTGAACTGCTATCCCCAGACTCCGTTGTGACGCCATAAGCTGTCGTTTACAGACACGTGCCACCGTGCGCGGCAAAAAGCCAATTTTTTAAAATAATAGAATCAAAGCATATGTTCTGTTCTCAGTTATAATTTTACAGTGGTCTATTCGTGAACATACACATTAATAAAGCAAACTAAGTAATAAAATAACACTCCCATTCATCATCCAAAAAATTCCTCTAGATTACAAAAGAAATGAACATGCTTTTAGGAAGCTTAGTAGATAATGCATATGACTTTCATGATAATTCTTTTTAGCCACTCCAACATATTAATACTCTGTTTAGTACAATATTTGGATCCTAAGGTATCATTCAATACCTTTGCCTATTTTTTGTTGCATATAGTAGTATATTTTAAAAATATATAAATTTTGACAAAAAGTAAATAAAGTTCTAAAAATCTAACTTCTAAGAGTAGAGTGTTATGGAGGAAAATACTCATTAAGGAATTAGAAGTCCTAATTTGGGGCCCAATTCTAAATTGATGTAAACTGTGATACGATGACAATTTTAGCTTCATTCACTGAAAAAGGATTAAATCTACAGAGATAAAGATTAAATTGTACTCATAAAATGACTCTTCTTTGATTACAGTGTTGAGTTTGAGGTTTTCATTCGTTCCTCCTTATTATGCCAGGGAAGACTTTACATCTCAGCATTTTAAAGGTGAGATTATTCTTGAGTCCAAGTCTTGGATAAATAATCACTAATCTTTCATGTGCAATTAACACATTAAACCCAAATTTCTAGTAAGTGCAACCACATCCGTCATTTCTTTCTGACTCACTCATTGCATTCTTCTTTGTCTAATGCTCTAGACTCAATTGCTAGAAATATTTCCCAATGCCTGTTTTGTATCACCATCTCCTTTCTGAAGTAGATTTTGTACTTCTTCTAGGGGTATACTGATCTAGAAAAGAATATTACCCAAGCATGATACCATCCTTATTCATCAAGTATTCAGAATATAAGTGCCACACCAAGTTCTAAAACATTAAAAACAGTCAACAGAATCAGCCCCTTTTTACCAAGTCTGAGTTTCAGCTTGTTGGGGTACATACCCCAACCTCTAAGTTTAATTTAATTTTAATTGTGGTAAAAATTATTACAATATATCGTCTACTGTGAGCATAGTAATATGTGTTAATGATTCACATAATAGGCGAGATACCGCAAAGTTATGGAGACCTATGTAGAAGCTCTAATGTTTCACTCAGATCTAAATGGATATTACTTGAGATTTTATAACAATATATCCTTATAGCTGAAGTTGTATTTGTGAGAGACAGCATTATTCTCTTATATTTAATCTTTGATTAGTTATTAATAGGATCATTAATTTTGCTTATAAGTAAGTTTATTTAATTTAATTTTAACCTTTTTTACTTTTCTTACATCATTTTTCATTTTTGTACAGTATTTCTTTTCTCCCCCTCAGGTTTAGTCCTGTGTAGCTCCCACCACTGTATCACCTGTGCATTGTCACTATAGTCCCTTGTGCTCTTTCCTCTCCTGTTTTGATCCCTCTCTATCACCATGCCCTGCTGAATGACTCAGATTTATGATTTTGTTACCGGGGCAGGGGACTATCCCCTTTTTAAATTTTTGTCAGTGTGGGTTCACCTGCCTGCGTGCAAACTGTTGCCCAGAGATCAAACATCAATAAGGGTTAACACACTGGTTTATTTACAGCAAGGGGGAAAATAGAGTCTAATAGTCCACACACAAGTAACCCAAACGGAAATGGACTCCACTTCTGCTCCTTGGGGAGCTGCATGGGGTTTACTTCAGTCTGCAATTTCCAAGTTATGTCCTTGTCCTTTGGTCCTCCATCACTCCAACACAAGGCTCAGCTTGGGTTTATCCGGGTTGCATGGTGGTTCAGCACTTCATTAAGGTTGCCTCTCCTCCACCTCCACACAATTCCTGGTCTTTCCAGGACCATCCTGGGAGAGCCCCAGAAGACTCTGCTTCTTGGTCCTTTTCCTCCAGGCACCAAAACCACTGAACTTTCCAAACTTGCCTCCTCTCCTTCCCAAAATTTCGTGTCCCAAAATTCCATGTCCTAGTCTCTGCTCCTTTCTTTATATATATATATATATATATATATATATATTTATATATAATATATTATATTATATTTATATGTATATTTTTTTCCTTTCTTTCTCCTAAAATTCAGCTTCCTCTACACACCCTCTAGGTGTTACATTCTCTCTTCTGGGTCCATACTGGAACTTGCAACTAAGTAAAAGTACCCTTCCTGTTTAGGCCTCTTTTACCTCTGTGTTTTTCAGACACAGCTAGAGCAATGCCTAAACTTTATGAACAAATGCACTATCCATATTGGGGACAAATGCACTGCCCATCTTGGGGTCACGGATTCAGTTTTGTCTATTTTTCCCCCACACTTTTTTGGTTCCTATAGTCCTCCTCTTTCTTTCTGATTTATTTTATTTAGAATAATCCCTTCCAGTTCCATCCATATTGCTGTGAATGGCATTAGTTTATCTTAAAAAAGATAAACACCGAGTAGTATTCCATTGTAAGTATGCCACACCTTCTTGATCCATTCATCTGTTTGGGAATGTTTAGATTATTTCCATCTCCATAGCATCACTATTTTAAGTAGTGTTGCAATAAGCATAGGAATGCAGATTCTTTTTTGAATTTGCTTTATTTTATCCTTTGGATAGATTCCTAGGAGTGGAATTGCTGAGTCATATGATAGATCAATTTTTAGTAATTTGAGAGCCCTCCAGTTTTCCTTAGTGTTAATCTCTAAGTTTTGATGCTTCCAACTTCCTATTCATTTTATCTTTCCCCATGATAGTAAAGGCTATTTATATATAGATATATCATAGAGTTGACACAAGGTGCATTGCCATGATAATGTATTATTTTGCATTTTGTTACCTAATGAACAATTCTATACACCAAGTTGATATTTCTTTATATTTAATTCTCGTTAGAATAACTGCAGATTTCTGATATAGAAGGTTTCATCAGGAGTCCCAGCAAAAGTTGTCTTCTCAAAGTTACAATGTGGGAGTTGTATTGCTCACGTATCAGAACATGAACACAATCCCAAGCTCCTTGCCAACAGGAAATGGGATGCTAGTTAGCCAGAGAATTTGCAGTTATGATTAATAGCCTGTGGTTCATTTTAATGAAGTGCCTTTTCAAGCAAGTATCTTGGGGGCTGTGGAGTTTCAGCACTGAATTGAGAGAGGTGGGAATGATATGAGAGATGCACTGTGAGATAAAAAGAACACTTTTTATCTTATTTCACCCCCTTTGGCATACTAGAGGGTGGTTGATAGCAGGTCTCTCACCTGTGACACAGTGTCCAAACCTCTTTGGACTGTCTCAGGAGACTTTGACTAGTAGATAATGATGATTCCCCCATAGATAGATTCCTGTTATTATCCGTATCCCTGCAGTCTGTCATGTATAGTTTTGGTATCAAGCTTCACCTTCCTTGCTAGATTATTGTGATTATTTCCTTGCCAAGCTATATAAGGATGTTCATAATTGCATTAAATTGGACCAATTCAGATCATGCTCTGTGGTCTCGGGTCTGTGAGTTGACTGATCTCTGTTATCAATCTCTTCCATCTTGTTCTTCCTACCCACCCGGGACTCTCAACACTACAAATTTTTGGAGTATTGTTGACAACAAGAACAGTGACAAGGAATTCATGTTGACTGATAAATTTAAAATATCTGATTCTCAAAAAAAAAACTTACTTGTCATCATGGCTATCTTCCTTAGTGTAAATATTTACTTCATGGCCAATATTGAATGATTATGTAGTATCACCGAACACAGAGAACTGCACACAGTATATCATCTGCTAGCTTTTGTGGTCTCACTTCACTACATGGCTGGAAAGGTTGTATTTTTCAGACTACGCTAGGTTCTTGCAAAAACAATGATAAGACTCAATTCTGTAAACTGTCAGATCAAGCTATGCACAGTGAACCAAGAATTGTTACAGTAGTCCTAGAAGAATCTCTTATATATAAGGTCACAAGGAAACTATATCAGAAAAGCAAGCACAGACTTTGATTGGAAAAGTTGTAAAAGTACAACTAAAGTCAGATTCACACACTTGTCAAGTTTTTCCTATGAAAGTGAGGATTATCACTGGGAAAGTTGGGGCACAGAGACTTAGAGTGACACCCTAAAAATACTTTAACATTTACTTTCTGGTGAACTCAAATTTCCAACCTGAACTCCTGCTTACATACCTATCTTTCACAAAATAATCACAATTGCGAATGTCCTTAGACTTTTTTACCCTTTATCATGCTGCTTAAGAAAGAATGTTTTACATTACACAGTGTTTCTAGGAATTTCAGCATCTGAATCAGCAGAATATTTTTCAGAAATGCAAATTATTTGTTTTCATTAAATCAGAAACAGACTGATTTTAGAAATCTATTTAATATCTTCAGAGATAATTCATGTTAAAGTTTGAGAATCACTGCTTAAATTTTACCTTAAGCAACTAAAATTTTATTTCCCCAGATTCAGTGAAAAAAAATTTTAATCAGTTATGTATGTTTTAAAAAGTTTTATATGCTCTTCTCCCTAAGAAGTCACATGCACATTTCGTTCGTTACAGGCAGATGAGATCTTCAGTGAGCAGGATCATTCTCATGTTAAGCTATTAGAACTATGCCATTTCAAGCCAACAGTGCTTATTGGACAGCACACATGTATCTACTCAAATACTAGGCACTAGGGGGCAGAATAAAGATAAACATACCTTTCCTAATAAGGACATCAAAATGATATTCCATTTGTGATTTGTAGTGACTAAGATATGTCTTCTTTAGTTATACTCTAGCAAGTTTCATTGACTGAAGATCTTATAATTCTTATTAGGTAAATGAGGCTTGCAAAGTAGAAACAATGAATAATTAGTATAAAGTAATTTATAGTCTAATGACATCTTTTATAGTATGAATTATCAATGCTTCATTTGTTAGAGGAATCATTGCAATTTAAAAGTAGAAAACTTGATTAGAAACACTTAAAATGAGCTTTAAATATGAGCAAAATTGTGGTAGTTAGAGACGAGAGGGTGTAAAAATTAGGGAAAATCACACAAGTATAATGACATGAACATGGTTGTGGGCATATGTGCAAGGTAACATGATGGGTATTTACAGTAATTAAATAAATAGCTGAGTTAAATAAGAATTTAATTATATTACATATTAATAAAATCTAAACATACTTTTATTAGCAGTTTTACCTGCATTAACACTGCTAGTCTGTAAATCAATAATTTGCAGATGTGACCTGAAATGAATGTACATATCCTTACTAACCTGAGGATGATGAAAGCTATTGGAGTCTGGTCAGGAACATGGAACAAGATAAAGTACTGGAATCATAGTGAAAAGGTGTACCATTTGATAACTGATTTGATTAGCAAGAGGTAAAACTAAATTGAAAAACAGCTTTAGGGAAGAACAAAAGCAGTGTGGCAAAATCTTACACCACCGAGTCTCACAAAACACATCATTTTTGTCATATGTCTATCACTTGTTAATGAGTAGTCTAGCCTTCCCTGCCCATCTACCCCCTCTCCCCAACTCTTGGCCTCACTCCCCATCCTGAATATCTATTATACTATTTATTTAGAGTTTATGTTGAAGATTGAATGTGAGAAGGGGGTTGTATGGGGAAAGTGATGGGTATAAATCTAAAGCTATAAAACATGAGTTCTAAGAAATATTTATGAGAAAGAAGAAGAAAGGTAAATGTTGTCATGGACTATTCTGCATATGAAAACACAAAGATAGCAAGTTTTTTTCTAGTTATCTACAACTGCCGATCTGTGGAAAGTATTGTTTTGCTCTGAAGCTATAACAATACTTAAAGTTTCAATAATAGAAAATAGTATTACTTCCCAATATTTATAATATTGTTGCAAATGAAATATTATTGTATTTACCCAACTCACTGCATCTCAACCAGGGAAAATTTTATCCTTTGGGGATATTAGGGTGGTCAGCATCAAGGTTGCCACTGGCATCCAATGGATTGGGTGCAAGGAAGCTACCAGATATTCTGCAAAGCAAAGGAGAGCTGCCACAACCCTCCTCCTCAAGAATTATCCAATTCAAAAGAACTGTATTGCTGAGTTTGAAAATTCTTTATCAGGTCTAAAAAATTTCTCTTTGCATTGTTCTTAAAATGAAATAATAGAGTTTCTTCAGTAAGTTTCTACCAATTTCTCTTTTTCATGTTTTACATTTACATTTCAATGATAAGATGGTTTCAGGACTCTATTTCCCAAATTAGATACCAAAATCTGCCAATTCTAACTCACACCTGAGGTCAAACAATTGTCATTTTGCTCCTATTCTTGTTTTACCTACACTCCCTTAGTGGCAGTGTAAATTTTCCAACTTGGGAAAGAAGGCTGCTCTCCTCTCTGCCAAATCCTTCAGTGACTTCCTTTAAGTTTAAAATCAGATCCAAAGTGCTGTGACCAGCAGCATATCATAGCAATTCGCTGCTTCCTAAATTTAGTTCTTATTACCCACCATGCTTTATTTCTCACTCATTTCCAGGACCACCGACTTTTCCTTTGCTCCATGCATATGCAAAGTTTAACCCCATCTGAGGACTCTGCATTTCCATTTCATTTGACTGGAAGTCTCTTTCTCCAGAGTTTGGTATGGCTTTTCTTTTTCATTCTTTAAGGCGCAACTCAAATGAAATGTCTTCCATAAGGCTTTATAATGGACAAATGATTGACTTTCCACATACATTTATTACTTTTGGATTTACCTTGTGTCATTGTGTTTCAACTGTCTTTAACAATTACGAGAAGGTAAGACTACACTGTTCTTGTATCCTCTGTGACTAAACAATGCCTGAGATGTAACAAATGTCCGATGATTTTTTTTTTTTTGATGAGTGAATAAAGGATTGACAGGATGAATAAAGTGTAAACACTTGGAACTTTGCTAATGCCATAGATGCTACAAAGTCAACAGAGTACCACATTTCAATCTTTGGACATGGTCACTTTCTCATCAGGGAAGTATAGTACCAAATGACTCTAAAGAACAAAAAAGAACTACCCAGATGGAGAGTGAGACAGGTAAATAGGCTGTGAATGCCTGAAGCTTGGAGTTAAGAAATTTCTGAGTCTTTTGCAGGCATAGAGACATGTTCTGGACATGTACAGAGAGACTATTTGTGAGACTCGAGGGTAGAAAGGAAGATGACAAAGACCCTGTAGATTTTTTAAGTGTGAACTCCATCATGACTGACTGGAGAACTCTTGAAGGGTGTTTTAATTAGTAGGTAATGCTACCTTTTTTCATAGTGATCAAAGCATGAATCCTGAGTTAAGACTGCAGCTGATCTATATTTGCATAAACTGACATAAAAATGTGGTTAAAAGAAGATTTTAGTGGAGGGTGGAGGGTTTCTGCTAATGTTTATAATCCAATATTGAGGACTCACACTGGGTGATTGACAAAATGGCTCAGTGCCAGTCAGGAGGTAAATCTTGGATCAAATGATAATCTCTCTTCTGCAAGATAGTAAACATTTCATCAATTTCAAAAGACATGCATTTTGACTAGGGAAAGTCTTCAATTATGAACTCTTCCAGAATTTTCCATTTTGAATCATTTTATTTAATTTTTCTACTATTCATGTTCAGATCTGCTGAATTATGTTTCATGAAAAGTAAAGTGGTCAGATTCAATAAGACCACTCATTCATACTAGCCAGGGCTCTCAGTAATTACTTTCTAATCTGAGATAATTTTCTATTTACATATGAAATAATTTTCTATTACTCTACCTAGATATCAAGATGAATATTTCAAAATATCAATATCCAGTATCCATTGTTTATTTCATTTGTTCACAGTATTTGCATAAATTTTACTTTCTGCAAGGTGCTGTTGTTGTAGGCATGTCAACAAGAAAGATCATGATTATTTGTAGTACACAGAGCTAAACAGTGATTTGGATATCTTTGAAAAATAATTCAGGTAATCCAGGGTCTAATGAGAAATTGTTGGGGAATATGTAATCAGGTTTGACCACCTTCATAATAATATTAATAAAAAATTTGATTTCCATTTTTTAGTTTGTAGAGAAATTGATAAATATTATTTGCATGTTTTTAAAAATAGTTTAAGGGCCGGGCACTGTGATTTGTGCCTGTAAGCTTCAGTCTATGAAGCGGCCAGGGGCTAGGGTTTGTGGTTCGAGTCCTGCTGGGGCCCATAGGGAGACCTAGTCCCCAAAAAACAGCTGGGCATGGTGGCGTGCGCCTGGGAAGCTGAGGCTGGGGATTGCTTGAGTCTGTGGCACCCCAGGCACCGAGAGCCTATGGTTCCACAGGCAAAAATAGCGAGACCTAGTCTCAAAATTTTTTTTAAAAAATAGTTTAAACATATTCTGTGAGTTCAAAAAGCTATGATTGTTTGTAACAAAAACAGAATTTTATGTACCTTCACATTCTCTAAATCTAGCACAGTGATAGCACAAAGCAGATGCAGAATACATATTTGTTGAATGAAACAGAATGGGAATAATTGTCTTTTTTACTGCAAGCCATTTGGCTGTTAAATTTAGCATTGGGCAATTTTATAAAAGTCTATGAAATCACATATTAAAAATAGATTCTACATTAATTACATTCTTACTCTAGTTTGAAACATTTGGTATTTCCAAAATCAAGCTTGTGGTCATTTATCCTTTTGCATGTTATCCTATTCAGTCATTCTTATCACAAAGACTCTTACTATTTCCCAAAGATTAGCTTCTGTAAAAACACGAATGCCCTGTTTGTACATATATAATTTATATTCACATCTTGTTTCACCTATCAATTTTACTGACATTGAAATGTGGGCAATTTAAAGCATTTCATTATTAATATTAAAATAATATGAAACTGAGATAGAAATTAGTTTTGCATTAATGATGGTCCTATGCAAACTATTTTTCCATTGTCAAATTAGTAATGCAGAAATGGAAATAATTCTCCAAGGATTCATGACCTTCAATACATGGTAATGTCAACATTTTAATAGCTGATTACAAAGAAGTTTGCTAGAAATATACTCTTAAATTTTTAAACATTGGAATAATATTTAGACTTTAGGCTATGCAGATGTGAGACATGAATCAGTCAGACTGAAAGAAAATAAAATGAAAACCCCTAAATTCCAGGCTCAGAAAAATTTCTATGTATTTCCTTCATTTATTCTTCAAATAATTTACTAAGAATGAATTTATCTAAGGTTGTACTTAAATATATATATATTTATATATATATATATGGAATATTAAGAAGGTCAATCAGGAGGCCTAGTTAAGATTTACTGAATTTATTAAACTGTAATGTATAATATTATATATTAGTTACTATTTAGTGATGTTATTGAGTTTCATAAAGAGATTTACAAAAATAATGAATTGTCACATCTAATTTTTCTCAGAATCCAAGGTATATGTATAATATAATCTATAGTGGATCCATTTATATCATTATATATCTCATTATGAATAATATAAATCATAACTTTATATACTTTATCTCATGATTGTATTAAATAAAACTTTAGCTAGTCTTTCTAATTTGGTAGCTAAGTACTAGGCCTTAAGAAGATTCTTGTATTTTTTTAAGCTTTCATTGAAAAAGAGCACATGGCTAAAATGACATCTGTAATCAAGAAAAGCATCAAAACATGTCCTGGTAGAGGGGTTGAAGTGCTTTGTTTGTTAATCAGATACATTTTTACTCGTATTATTTTTATGGAGGGTCAATTATTTTATAATACTGTGTGTCAGTTACACAGCCTCATTCCACAAAAATGTATATACCACATCATATCTACCACCAAGTCTAGTTACCATTCACCACTATCCCATTCATCTCTTCTAGTCATCCCGTCTACTGCTTCCTTGGACTCCATTCAGAGTCGATAGTGAGAGAATCTGCAGGCAGAATTAGAGAATCTGCTTACTAACTTTGTTTCAGTAGGACAAATATGACTACCTGAACTTCCAGATGATTACACACAGTGGAAGAATACTAACATCTCTCACATCTGTATAATCATATCTCTTGTGTAAGATGCTTAAGGTGAATATAAGAAATTCTAACAGTGGCCTGTGAAGAGACAGTTTTTTTTTTCTATTAGTGGGCATTTTAGCGTAACCATCCTGTTCATGACACCAATTGTAATGGAAGCATCAGGTTTACCAGTCTGCATATGATCTTTATTGGTTCTACTAATTACAGAGACACACCAGGCAAGGCAGCCTAGGGAAGACCAAGACCAGTGCCAGGGCCAAGGTCAGGGCCAGGGCAACTGGGAGATAGAAAAGTCCCCCAGCACCTTAAGAATCTTCATGATTTCTGTCTGGCCTCTCTGGTAGTCTCTCGTGTACTCTGCACCCTTTTGTCCCTGCTCTCATAGGTTCTGGTGTGCACACTTACACATATCCATACCAATTGGTCTGCACAATCAAGGGGAAGAAGCAACACCCCAGTTGCTGGATATGCAGGCTAATGAAGGAAAAGTTTGACTATCTCATTACCCTGTAGGCATATAGGGTAACATTTTTACCAACAACATAATACAATAACATTTTTACCAACAACATGACAATAGTAAGTGTTCCATACCATGAATAAGTTAATCAAATGTATCTAAACTGTGTAATATGGAGAAGTTAACTGATCTTAAAATACTTTTGCTGAAGTAACATTGACTTACATCACTGTTTCACTGTTTGTATTTTGTACTGTAGGATTCTCTCCTTTGTGTGCTGGTGCCATAAAGCACTCATCACCGAAGCATCCAGAGTCCTGATATTTTACTGCTGTTCACAATAGTTTCTCTCCTTTTACGGCTTTGCCATAATTAAAAAGTAGGGTTTATTCTGAGACTTTTAGCTCAAATGAGTTGAGCATATAAAATAAAATAATGAGAATTTGACTTTTGACTTATAAAATAGACCATATCACAAAACTTGAAGAATCAAATTTAATAGCTTAAAAATTAGTCTTTTCTTATAAGAAACATTTCTGAAATCCCAAAGTGCTAGGTCATGAAGAAATAAGAACATATATTTGAAAGAAATGCATAATGATATAAGAACCATTGTTTCTGCAGAGAAAATGAAAATCAATGGAGGAAGAAATTGAGTTTTGGAGAACAAGAGTTGGTGCATCTTTCCCTTTCTCTGGACAAAGCCCCAAATGTGTGTGGATGTGAGAATAAAAGAAAACTTAGGTTTAGTCTAAAAATAAATGAGATCTGGATCCCATTTCTTTTGGGACGTTTAAGTTTTGAGAATGAAGACAAGTGTAACATATCCTAATGTATTGTAGTTCTAGAGATTTTAGGACTTATATAAAGTCAAACTTCATAGTTTCAAATCATTTAACTTATTACTACTGTTGTTGAAAGTGGTTATAAAGTTTTCAAATTAGTTCTAATTGGTACCATTAAAAGGGTACAACCACACATAAATTATAATGAATGTAAATAGAAGGCAGTTCAAGATATTTTTTCATCTTCTTTTAACCTGAAAAACAGATACAGAACTTGACAACTAATCTCTTTACATTTTGTTTTGTTTATCTGTTTGTTTCTACTCCTATATATAGCCTGTTCCTGGTTGATTAATTAATTTTCACAGCTGACTGGACTCTTAATGATTCAACAAATATAATACTTTTGTCTACTGCATAATGAATAATGATCCAGTAAGTAAAATAGAAGTTGATATACTCAGAGGTGTTCAAACAAATCATTTCACATAACTATTAGTATCAAAAAAAAAAAAAAACACTATATTCTAAATTCTATCTGTAAATTTGTATTCTTCCTTAAAAAATGAACTTTAATCCATGGAATGAAATCTTGGGTAATGTGCAATTTAAAAAAGGTATCACATTCTGGTATAAGATGATTAGGGTCTGATGATCTAATGTAGGCCATGGTGATTATCAGTTATAGTACCATATTGTATAGGACCATGAATCATGTAACTTTATGATCAACAACAGCCTGACCACACACTGGTGATCTGTCCAGATAGCATACAGGTATATAACCTAAAGTATAGCCATAGGCTATTCCATCCAGGGGTATATAAGTGCATATTATATGTTGGTACAATGATAGAATTGCCACATGATGTGTTTCTCATAACATGCCCCTGTCATTAAGCTACTAGCAATTGCAATTGATATTTGCTTAGAGTAGAATGTTACTGTTCTAGTTTCCCCTCAAAGATAAATATATGCGATGATATATATCTTAATTAATTGGAGGAAGTCTTAATTAATTGGAAGATGTATAACGAATCATTGCTTTTAAATACCTGACAATTTTATTTGTAAGGTATACCTCAAAAAAGTTGTATCTTAAAAAAGCTTTTAAACGATCATACAGTCAGCAATCTTCATTTGAAATAATGAACGAGCCTATATCTTTGTTTAAATTATAAGTGTGTTTCATTTAAAATTAAACTATTAGATTTAAAACATTCTATAAAGACATCATTAAGAGTTAAGAGATTGAAATATGTCAGGCAATAATTATCAAACTTAACATGTTTAGTTTCCAAAATAATTTCTTAGAGTTCCAGTCTTATTATATCAATTACTGTCTTTAAATACATAGAAAAGGTAATATATGATGACTTGAAAATATATTACAGCAGTTAGTCAGAATAAGCCAGGTAACAATTTTGCTTTTATAGACAGTTTATTTAAACTTATTCCAGAGCAAAAATCTGCAAATCTTTTTTACATTTCCCAATTGAATCTAGTATTTTCTTTATATATATATTATCTATATAACTCTCTCTACATATATATATTTACATTGCTGTAAATATATGCATTGTTGTATATTTACATCACCCATGAACCATCATGTTAATCTTTTGTGCTCATCCCTTTGCTGATTTCCCTCTTCCTCCCTAGTTGTTCGTTTTACTTTCCCTGTGTTCCATCTATAAGTGAGAACATCACTTGGTTTTATCTTTTTCTTTCTGACTTATTTCCACTAGCTTGTGAATCTAATATTTTCTGTAATTATATTTTTAAGTTTTTAAGTAGATAGTAATCACTTTGGAAGGCTCTTAGGATAATTGGATGTACTAGATAAAATATGCATCTCAGAGCATTCAATGTCCACTATTTTTATTTTTATTATTCCACAACCTAGAAAACATCTTTATTTCTGTCACCAATTTAGTCTTTTTATTGAATCCCTTTCTTAAGGATGATAGGTGGATCATCCCTTTGTCCACAAATATCTTTAATCAATATACCATAATCACTTCAAAAGTAAAGAACACCTAACTTGACTTCCCTGCAACTGTCCAGGAAGTTATCAGGATACCAGGGCTCTCAGTGGCATTCCTTGAGGTAATGGTAATACTGCTCCTTGTCTGTTCCCCAAAGCAAAAAAGTATATGCAACTGGGTAAATGACAATTATTCTGTGATTGTTTATCCCTCCAGGAGCTATAAAAGCAAATAGTCTTCTCAGATTGAACTGAATGTCCATTTTCTTCAGAGAAAAAACATTTGAAAAGGAATGTTAATTCTCTAAGACACTACATTATTACATTGTTTTAAATGATCCCCAAGGGGTCCGAAAACTTAATTGGATTCCCTGCAATTATGAAATTGCATCAGGAAGCAATTTGATAAACAAAATATTGTATTCTTTGGAAGATCAAGACACTGAATAATTTTCCTTCATTAGTCATATGTGTGCAGGCCTTTATCCTTTCAGGATAGAAATGATCTGGACAAGTATCCATAATTGCCATGTTTATAAAAAGGTCTTTCATGAAATGTTAAGCAAAAGAATGAGTTAATTATCCAGCAAGATTGAGCTCCTTCTGAATGTCAAAGTGAATGTTAGCTTAAAGGTATGATTTATCTACTTTCAAGGCAGAAATTATTGAAATTTTGTTTCCTCTGAGTGCAAACTTGAAATTTCTCTGGGAACTTCTTGTTTAGCTTTTCTCACGTCCTTTTTTCTTTTAATTCTTCCATGTCACTTTTAATATGCTGTATATTTAACACACCTGTATGTTAATCAGTTCAGTTCTTTTCAAGTTTATAAATGAGGCATTGCAATGTAAATATTGTATTTATGTCTTTTACCATTTATCATCATATTAAGAAATACATCATTTCATGCACATTTAATTCATCATTTAAAAATATTTCATGGATACATTGCTTTCTTTCTTGATCAAGACTATTTATTCTTCTTCAGTATTTGTTTTGTTTTTAGTTTATACACATAATGCTGTTTCTAAGTTTGTTATATAAAGGTCCTATTTTATGCACAATAGAGTTTCTTTAGAATAAGCGCCCAGTTTCTTTAGAATAAATTGCTGAGAATGACTGCACACATGGTGATTCAGTTTATTAGGTAACCAAATTGTTCTCCAAAGTAGCTGCATTTCCAGGAGATGTGAGAGCACCACATCCCACACATTCTCACCAATACTTGATATTACCAGCTTCCTAATTTTGATCAGTACGTTGAAAAAAGTTATCTCATCATTGTTTTAATGTCTTTGCTAATACTAGTTTTGCATCCGAGCACCTTCTCTTTTGTTTCTTAGACACTGAAATTATTTAGTGTTTCTTATTCTGTATTTTCCATTTACTGCATTGTTTTCAGTGGTAACTGTCTTATGCTTACCAATTCTTTGCACATGTCTCCTCAAGTATGTTACTTGGGTTTTGTTCTAGTATCTTGCTCATGAAACAGTCGAATCATTGATGCTTTCTAAATACTAATTTGATTAATATTAATACTAAAATTTGATTTATACTAAAATTTAGTTTTGTTTTTTTCATTTTTAGCTATTGATTGTTTGTTGATATAATATGGATTTACATTGTTGTTTGTGTTTTGAGAGTATAGGGTTCCTCCTTCCCTTGCTGTTAGCAAAGTGCCTCACCACCAAAGAGTCCATAGTTTACCACCATAATCTGTCACATCCCTCCCCACTTTGTGTTCACTCTACCTCATCTCCTCCCCTGCTTTTCTCAGTTTCTACTCACATTCTGGTGATTAACTTCCAAAAAGAGGAAATTTCCTTCTCTATTTTGCATCCTTATT
The DNA here is from genome assembly GCA_004024945.1 of Uropsilus gracilis. NCBI lineage: Eukaryota > Metazoa > Chordata > Mammalia > Eulipotyphla > Talpidae > Uropsilus > Uropsilus gracilis. The sequence goes on along the minus strand of PVHY01012528.1, from coordinate 2,659 downwards.
CCCTCTCACAGGTCAAGTCAGTCGGTTAATATTAGATTGATGGAGGCAAGGGTTCTGTTTCTCTGCTGGATGGGATTAAGGCATTAAACTACAGCTCATATATGTAATGACTTTGTGGAACTATTTTTCTGTGACCCAACTGGTTTCTGGCACCATGACATTGTGTTTGTTATTTCCAGGAGGAAATCTCTCCTTCCTCTCTTGGGACCAACAGAGAGAACATGTCAATGCTGTGGCAGCTTCTCCATTTGCTTTTAAGAAGATAAACTAAATTCAGGCTCATCTGGGAAAACCAGCATGGGTCTTTTACTTCGCTTTGTCAGAGAGCCCTTTACTTTGTTCATTTGGGTGACTTCTGTGGTCCATTAATACAGCCAAGAAGAGGTCTTTTCATTTTGCCGTGGATTTTGTTGCCAGTGAATGACTCGACCAGTTTAGGTCCAACATGGTTATGTGGCAGGTGAAAGCTCATTTATTTTGCATGCAGAGCCATATTGAGTCCAGTTCAGAAAATTCCTGACTGAATAATTGTGTTTATTGAAGTCTACTGATCCATGTTTTCTTAATTTTTAGTTAGAATAATTTATTTGTGCTTATTATTTGAAAATTACTGTTAATAAAACTATAATACCTAAAATAATACCTTGTGAGCACAGAATTTTTGATATAAGCAAATGAGTGTGAATAAAGGGGAAGGGGGAAATACATGTGGATAAAATTAGTCTTATTTGTTTTGGTTTATTTGTGTTCATTTACCCTACTCATTAGAATCTTACTCATCAAAGAAGAAGCATCATTAACAAAAGTTTACTAGGGGTAAGAAGATAAATTCCAAATCACTGAATAAATCCAGGTTCCAAATGAAATCACCAACTATTAAAAATGGAGATAATAATAAAATGGAGATAATAATAAAGGTCTGAAAATAAAAGAACAACCATTACATATCAGAGAATAAATATTATTATTTTGAAAAGGTATGTTCCATGTTCCAAAGTAACTCATAGGGAAAAACAATATTCCATTTGGAAAAATTGTTGAATCATAGCAAACAGACACTAAAATTTTTCTGGTACCCAATCAGATTAGCCAAAAAAAAAAGAAAGAAAGAAAATTTGCTCTTAAAAAGTAGAGATGAAAACCTAATTAACATCTCAGAATTCTATGCTAGCAGGTTATAATTTCCTCTATTAAATAATAAGGTGCGTAAGTTAAATATACTGATGATGAACAATGTGGTCTTTGGAAGGATTTTTGACAAATGATTTTCATTTCTATAGAAAAAAGAAATTGTTTTTCACCAGATATTTACATAAGTAGAAATCTTAAGTGATTTTCCCCCTCATTCAAATGTATATTTTCAATTAGGTTCAGAAAGCACTTGCACTGGCTTCTGGATTTTTAGGTGTACTCAGCACTCCAGAAGCATGCTTCCTAAAGAGCCATATCCAGGACCAGCCTCCTCCTGAGTCCTCTGGTACTCTCAGGGTGATGACAGTTGCCACCTGACCCACACATAGTGCCGAGCATGTGGCCAAACTCATTTCATGGGTTTCTGTATTTAACCCCTCATACACTCAGAACATTGGCTTATCATTGCTTCATTGCACACCCAGGAACTTGGAGTTTAGTGGACCTGGTTAACCCACCCATTCAAGGTCCCAGGGTTGATGTAAGGGGCCAGAAAGTAGACCCAAATGGAACGGATCCCAGAGCCTGCACTCTCAACCACATGGAGAGCTGCCATCCCCACACAGAGGATTTGGGCTATCGTTGTTTGCTTCAACAGAGTGGTAGACCTAAGCTTCCTGAGTAAAAGATTTCACAGTAGGTTTGCTTGATTTTTTTTTTTTTTTTTGAGACTAGGTCTTGCTATTTTTGCCTGTGGACCTGCAGGCTCACATTGCTCAGAGTACCACAGACTCAAGCAATCCACAGCCTCAGCTTCCCAGGTAGCTGGGATTACAGGCATGCACCACCATGTCCAGCTATTTTTTTGGGACTAGGTCTCGCTACATTCCCCCAGTGGGATTCAAGCTATGATCCCCAGCCCCACCTCGACTTCCTAGGCTGCCGCTTACAGGTATGCACCACTGGTCTATTTGATTTTTTTTCTAATTCATTTATATATAAATTTCACATCATTGCAATCCCAGGGATTTACTGCCCCCCCCCCACTTTCCCTCCTGCCCAAAGTTGTGTGCTTCAGTTTGTTGCTTAGCTTGTTTTGACTTTTCCTCAAGACTTTTGTTTATTTTTTCACTATCTCCCTCATATTAGTGAAACCAACTGGTTTCTGTCTTCTTCTTTTTGACTTGTTTCTGCTAATATAATTTTTTCTAAGTATATCTGTGTTGTCATAAAATCATCAAATTTGTCATTTTTAATTGATGAGTAATATTCTGTCATGTATATATACCACATTTTTTTCATCCAGTCATCTGTTTTGGAGCATTTAGGTTGCTTCCAAGTCCTTGCAATTATAAATAGTGCAGCAGTAAACATCCAAGCACAGGTGTCCCTTTGTACCCACATTGAGGTCTCTTTTGGGTAGATTCCCAAGAGAGCAATCGCTGGGTCAATTGGTAGTTTCATTTTCATTAATTTGAGGGTCCTCCACACAGTTTTCCATAGTAGCTGGACCAGTTTACACTCCCAC
>PVHY01012527.1:0-44212 GCA_004024945.1 Uropsilus gracilis | reverse complement strand
GAACCGCAGGCTCTCGTTGCCCAGGGTACCACAGACTCAAGCAATCCCCAGCCTCAGCTTCCCAGGTAGCTGAGATTACAGGCGCGCGCCACCATGCCCAGCTATTTTTTGGAACTAGGTATCACTATGGGCCCCAGGCGGGACTCGAACCGCAATCCCTAGCCCCGGTCGCTTCATAGGCTGAAGCTTACAAGCACGAGCCACCGTGCCCGGCCATGCAGCACAATTTATAATTGCGAGGACTTGGAAGCCACCTAAATGCCCCCAAACAGATGACTGGATGAAAAAAATGTAGTACATCTACACAATGGAATATTACTCATCAGTTAAAAATGACAAATTTGACGATTTTATAACAACATGGATGTACTTAGAAGAAATCATATTAGCAGAAACAAGTCAAAAAGAAAAAGAAAACAAATGGTTTCACTAATATATGGGATATAGTGAAAAATAAACAAAAGCCTTGAGGAAAAGTCAAAACAAGCTAAGCACCAAACTGAAGCACACAACTCAACTTTGAGCAGAAGGGAAAGGGGGGGAATGGAGGGGAGGGTGGGGGAAGTGTAAATCCCTGGGATTACAATGTTGTGAAATTTATATATAAATAAAAAATAAAACAAACAAAAAAACACGATCCTTTATTTCTATCTAATGGAGAATAGCTAATGAACTCTGAATAAAAATTAACTTTACAATACCTGAAAAAAAAAAAAAGACTTAAGAATGAAAAGCACACAGTGGCCATCAAATACTATTAGTTTGTATGACATATGTGTATACTTGATATCCTAGAAGAAGAGGGGAGAAAATATTTAAAGAAATATTGATGGATGAATCAAATTAGCAGAAATAAATCAGAAAGAAAAAGACAAAAATCATATGGTCTCACCTAGAGATGGGATATAGAAATAACAAACAAAAGGCCAACAAAAAGTCAATGTAAGCTGACAACAGAACTGGGGAAATCAAGGGAGGGGGGAAATGAAGAAATCAGGGAAGGGAGGAGCACAAGAAGACCAAGATGAAGGCTCATGAGTGATAAGGTGGAGGGAGAACCCCCGGGAATGCAATGATGTAATATATTTATATATACATATATGTACATAAATATGTAAACAACAAAATGAGTAATAAAAAAGAAATATTAATTGAAAATATTCTAATATATTAAAAAGTGATGACCCATGTAAGATCCAGGAGCTTAATGAATCCCAAACTGGCATAAAACATAAAGAAAACCAAATCAAGTGTCGGGCATGGTGGCGCATGCCTGTAGGTGGCAGCCTAGGAAGCCACGGCCGGGGCCAGGGATAGTGGTTCGAGTCCCGTTGGGGGCACGTAGCAAGACCTTGTCCCCCAGAAATAGTTGGGCATGGTGGCGTGCGCCTGTAATCCCAGCTACCTGGGAAGCTGAGGCTGGGGATTGCTTGAGTCTGTGGTACCGCAGGCAACGAGAGCCTGCGGTTCCACAGGCAAAAATAGTGAGACCTAGTCTAAATGGGAATATATGGTTTTAAAATATATAAAATGTGAAGTGCTCCTAAAAAACCAGTAAAACAAAATATATAAATAAGGACATCTTTCTGTTAAAATTCTAAATAACATTTCAATTAATTCAAATGAAGATGAAGACAAGAGGGGAAAAAAAAGACAAGCGAATGGTATATTTAAATCCAACTGTATTAAAAGCATATTAAATATAAATATAATTTAAAAATATCAAGTAAAAGGTAGATGGTCAAATTAGATTAAAAGTGTCAAGCCTAACTGATGTTTTTTAAAGAAATTCACTTTGAAGGCAGATATAGATGAAAACTAAAAGAATAAAGAAAGACTTGCCAGATAAACACAAACCAGAAGAAAGCAGATGGTCATAAAAATATTGAATGAACAGGTTTACAGATCCATGAAATACTGTCCCACATCAAGCCTGTGGTTTTATAATAATAATTACTTATTATTTTTTCACTATTAGTTATTATCATCCTTATCAATTTATTATTTTAACATCATTAATTTCAATGAGACATAATAATCTTAAACGTGTGAATTCATAACCACTTTAAAACCACACACATTTTTAGACACGCATCCAAAAATGAGAAACTACCAACTCACAATTAAAAACAGAAGTTATGGGAGTTGGGGTCCCAACCAAGATGTCAGAACTACATAGCACACCAGCAGCACCACATGACAGACACCAGAAAGGAGCCTGGACAGCTGTACACACATTTGCCCTACAACAAGTTACTGACAAGCTCGGCCTGACTATCCACCTCAGTTGAGCAGCCTGGTCTGTTGTCCAGGAGTGCAAGTCCACACCCAGGAAAAAAAGGACATTGTTCCAGAAAAAAAAGAGAAGACCAGTGGGTCAAACATGGACCAATGACTTGCAGCTCAAGGAATTGGAGTAACTGGAGGGGGGAAGGGGAAAAAGGGGAGAGTGGGAGGATAAGGGTACAATATGGAAGGGATGGCCATACCTAAGGGGAATGACAACCATACATACATGACCAATAGTGTATAAAAATTACAAAAAGTGAAAATAAAAATAGAAGCTAAGATACTCTTCTGTCAGTGGTAGAACTAGTGGGAAAAACCAATGAGGACGACAGTAGACTTGAACGATATCATTTACAATAGCTCAGTATCAAATTGGACAAACTGACATTTATATGTGATTCCATCTAGAAAGAGCAGATACATATTCTGCCCAGTCGCGACAGAAAAGTCACCAAGATATCACATATGCCAGGTCATAAAACAAGTCTCAGTTAACAGAAGCATTAAAATCATGCAACTAAAGCAGTGTTTCAAATTATGATCAGCACGGGAGTTTTGACCTGCTCCGTTTCCGACCTGGGCCAGTTCACCCCTCCTTAGGCAACCTGGTGGTCCCCCGCTCCCGAGAGGTCACCGTACTGATGCCGAACTTAGTGCGGACACCCGATCGGCATAGCGCACTGCAGCCCAGAACTCCTGGACTCAAGTGATCCTCCTGCCTCAGCCTCCCGAGTAGCTGGGACTACAGGCATGCGCCACCACGCCCGGCAGTGTTTCAAATTATAATCAAAGCAATTAAAAAGAAAAATAATAAAGCATGAATAGAAATAAACAGTAACATGACAAGTAGTAGTCAATGAATGAAAGCAAAAGCTGTTTATTTGGAAAGATGACAAAAATGAATAAATCCTTAGCAAGACTGAAAAAGAAAAAAAAAAGGTAAGAAATACATTTCCAAAGGTAAGGTGCATCACTAGAGAACCCACAGAAGACTGCAAGACTAATGGAAGACTGGGAACAATTTCTGACAATAAATTATACTGTATAAGACACAATTATACAGTGTAAGACACAGATAATCAAAACTAAGAAGAAATAAGGCCAGTCATGGTGGCGCACGCCTGTAAGTGGCAGCCTAGGAAGCCGCAGCTGGGGTCGGGGTATCACAGTTTTGAGTCCCGTCAAGGGCACACAGCAAGACCTAGTTCCAAAAAAATATAGCTGGGCATGGTGGCGTGCGCCTGTAATCCCAGCTACCTGGGAAGCTGAGGCTAGGGATTGCTTCCTATGGTACCCCAGGCAATGTGAGCCTGCGATTCCACAGGCAAAAATAGTGAGACCTAGTCTCAAAAATAAACAAACAAACAACAACAACAAAAAACAACACACTAAGAAGAAACAGACAACATGAATAGATGTTGAAATTTAACCCATAATTCAGAATGCCGCATTGTATGACTTGACGGAATTTTGAGTTACACAGGTGTATTTATTTGGCAAAACGTATCAATGGTACACATTAGTTTTGCGTGTTTTACTGAATATAAAGTTTGCATAAGAGAAAGAAAGACACACACACATACACATACACAACTCCAGTTACTAATATGCATGAAAAAGTGCTAAGGGAATAAGTACTATTGATGTTCACAACTAAGTTTAAAGATTTAAAAATGGGGATGGAAAGAAAAGCTTCATGTTTTGAAACTAAAAGTTGCAAAAGACTTCTAAAAACATTCAGAGATATTTTCACTCTATAAAAACATAATTAAAAAAATTTAAACCACAATGAAGAGTAGTTAGATAAAAACACAGAGACAAACTACATAGGAGCAGAATAGTTAAAAAATTTGAACACACTCTTCACAAAGAACACAGAAAATCACGTTGTGTTTAATAGGAACCTAGGAAATGAAGATTAAAGCCACAGGAACTAGTGCTTTGCACCCACTAAATTCGCCTAAAATACACAGCATAACTGCAAGAGCAATAGTCACTCTGGTACACAGCTGATGTGTGTGTCAATGAGACCCCTTTGCAAAACAATTTAGCATTACTTGTTAAAAACTGATAAGTCTATGTCCTCTGACCTTGCATCCTACTATGATGTCTACTTCCTAGGGGATCTCTTTTAATAGGTGTACCAGGAAGCTAGTAGAAAATTCCACAGCGGCATCGTTTTTGTTTTTTTTGTTTTTTTTTTTTTGAGACTAGGTCTTGCTATTTTTGCCCGTGGAACCGCAGGCTCTCGTTGCCTGGGGTACCACAGACTCAAGCAATCCCCAGCCTCAGCTTCCCAGGTAGCTGGGATTACAGGCGCGCACCACCACGCCCAGTTATTTTTTTTTTGGAACTAAGTCTCGCTACGGGCCCCAGGCAGGACTCAAACCGCGATCCCTAGCCCCGGTCGCTTCATAGGCTGAAGCTTACAAGCACGAGCCACCGTGCCCGGCCTTTACAGCGGCATCGTTTTTATAATAATAATAAAAAAAAAATGGAAACAACCCAGGAGCCATCATCAGTAGAAAGGATGAGCACTCTGCTACAGACAGTCCTGCATCACTAATGACAACCACGTACTCACGGGGGTGGTGCCAACAGGCTGTACTATAAGGCCTAGGTGGGCACTAGACTCTCCCATGAAGATGACATAATCATACCCTAGAATGTTTGCACAGCAAATAAACTGCCTGGTGATGCAGTCTCAGAATACGTCCCCGCTGTTAAGCAGCACATGACTGTGGAGTCAAGCAGAGCATGAAAATGAACGCGTGAAAGTCAGTCAGTCAGTCATGGACACGGCTCAGTCTCAGGAACAGCAGAGTGAGTGGGGAAAAGGCTAGGTGTCGATGAATACATGCAATACTGACTCATCAATTGTTCCCCTTTTTAAACTGTGTGGCACTCAGAAGTGCCTCACACTGCTTGTCTTTATGATTTATTACGAATGTGCAAATATTACTTTGGACCTCTTTAAACTATAAAACATGAACAGAACTATATGAACATGATTTTTAAGGTTTCTAAAATGAAAAGTTGCTCTTTAGTAATATTCTTCGCCTACCCGAAAAATCTTGTGCATCCTCATGGTGGCTGAACAAAAGATAAATCTTGTGAGAAGCAGGCGAAGAAATTCATCTCCAAAAAACTGGAGAAATGCCTGATCTGCAAGAGGAGAAAGATGACAGTAAAAGGATGCTTAAATGGGAAAAGCACGTTAAGGGGGAAGAAAACCTGTTCAACTTTTCTGCTTGGGACAATGGCTTTAAAAAAATTTAAGTTTTAAACCATTCTAGTATGTTCTGTTAAGGGTGCAGTTAGCTTAGGAGGGTACCTATTGAACGCGAATGGGTCAGTAGCTGGGCAATATCACGGTTGATTTTTCGAAGATATTCTTGACACTTTTCCCACAGGCCTCTACGCATGCTTGACAATCCAGAGACAAACAGGAAGGCCATTAGAGGGTTGTTCAAAAAGAGAGTGAAGAGGCTACCTCGCTGAGACTGATCTGCAACAACAAACATGTTATAGAGAGACAACAGTTTTACAGAGGGTAAGAGCTGCATTTGAGGAGCACTGAGTACACGGCTAATATATTAAATTGAAGCTAGATCACTGGGTCATAACCAAGCAGACTCTGCATGGAATGACAAAAACATATCCCAGACACATTATTTGCTGCTGAACAAACTCAAGACAGAATCTTATAAACATAAGAAAAATGGAGAATGAATGCCTTTACCTTTTTCGTCCCAGCAAACAAAGGCCATCCATTTACAGCAGATCACGGACAGCTCACAACAGCACTCCCAGATGCCCACTAGAACTGCCAATCTTTGCTATTTTCCTTTGGTGGTTTAGTTTGTTCTGACTATGCCTTAATATCATTTCTCTATCTCCCTCTCTCCCTCCTCTGTGATGTGTGTCTATCTCTCCTCTCTCTCTCTGTGTCTGTCTCTCTCTCTCTCCTCCCCTCTTTGGCTCATAGATGGCTGATCTCACCTACTCCCATAATTTCTGTCCTTGTTTTTAACCATTCTGGTTCCCAGTTCTCTACCTGCAGTCAGGCTGGCTCCTTACGGCTCACTCTAACTCATCTAACTCTTATCCGGCCACTAACAGACATTGAACTCAAGGTCAGCTCGTATCAAGCTTCGCTGTAGAGCAAAAGCTAGATGTGGAACTTCAGTCTGGGGACAGAACGATATATTACGAACACTAATTTCACCTGTTCTTCTCTACTTTTTTTCCCCTACTGTGACTACTTGCAAATTTAAAATCACCTATGTGAGTGCCATGTGAGTGCCATGACATTTCAGGTAGACAGAGTTGCTCTAGACTAACTGCACTCAACTGAATGCTCACATCAGACTCAAACAGAATCATCATTTCTATCAGCACCTCAGCCAGAAACCTCTCCTCCTCCCGCACGTCCAGTCCAGTGTCAAGCCCACTAGGCTTTCTGTGCTCAGAATCTCTAGAAAACATCTAGACAGTGTCCCTGCTTCAGCCAGCAATATATCTCCTTATCTTCATCAATGTCCTTCGTCATTCCTTGGTAGGTGGACTAAGTGCTTTCATGCCACTTCTCTGTTGAAAATCTCCCGATGTCACTGTTCTCCACTTAAATCTTTTGGCAGACCTTAAATGAATTTTTCAAATATGTAGTCACGTAATCTTAAACCTTACCCTTTAGTGAGAAAAAAACTGCTGTCATTTCCATAAGTGTTCCAGAAACACTCATAACAGGGTTTACCTGCTACTTCTCTGCTGGAAGGCTCTTATTCAATCACTTCCCACTCCCACCCCACCTGCGATACGGATTTATAGGTATGTATTTGTTCATTCAGATAACCAAAAATGTATTTCTCATACCTACTGATCTTTAATGGTTCCTGTCTTATAACTCCCCTCAAAGTTTTGAATTTTCTCAATGTTGAGTGTAAAAGTGACTTTCGTTCCTTTAATCAAGGTAAGCTTGGGGAAAACACCTGAAGATGAGGAGGCTGGTTGCCTGGGGAACCAAATCCTGTGATCAGAGGGTTAAGGCTTTCAGTCCTACCTTCTGACTTGCTGGGGTTGGGGAGGGATTAGAGGTGGGGTTCAACTGCCAGTGGCCAGTGAATGCCTAAGAACGAAGGTCCACAAAAGCCCGAAAAGGAGGGAACCTCAGCTTACGGGCTGGTGAAAAGCAAAGCTCTGAAGAAGAATGGCATGCATGGGAGCTCCATGCCCATATCCCACACCTTGCCCTGTCAGCTTTCCCACCTGGCTGTTGCCGAGTTCTGTGTGTCATTCCAACAAATTAATCAAAAGTGATGAAGGAATCCTGGGAAGCTTTGATTAGTCAACCAGAAACTGAGGTTTGTGATGAACAGCTAAAGTCTGAGGAGGGCGTTATGGGCACCTCTGATCTAAAACCGGTTGGTCATGGGCTGGTCTGGGGCTTGGGGCAGCATCTGAAGTGGAGGGTGGTCTTGGGAGACCCAACACTGGGTAGGTAGTGTCAGGACTGAATTTTCGGACACCAGCTGGCATCTGAGAACTGCTGATTGGGGTGCATAAGCTCCCCCCAACACTGCCTGTGGAAACTGGGCTGCCAGAACACCTCAGGACACACCCTCTAACTATGCATCTTTCAGCACCACTTCAGAGATCAGCTAGATGTTACTTCATCGACTTTCTTCACCCTCAAGTGCTGGTCATAGCTCCTCCTAAGCGTTCCCTGCGCCTCTTCCCATGAAACACTCACATCCCCTGCAGCGTCTCTTGCTCCCCTGGACAATTGGTTCTATGAGAAACAGAACTGTGTTTGGTCTGTTCTCACCACTGCCCGGGACAGGACCTGACAAATACATGTTGAGTGAATAAAGTACATCTTGGTTAAGAGAACGGTCGGTTTTAGAGACCGAGGGGCAGATAACTTAATTCAACATTCTAAATACTTTTAATGTCTGTGAATTTTGTAGCCAGTCAAGGCTCAAAGGATTAGAGGTCTAAGCTTTATAGCACAAAGCACAGGATATTAGACCAAAACATTTTAAGGACATATATGACTTAACTAAGCATATTAATAATAAATGTTAGCACATATTAAATACATACTATGTGCCCAACATAACTGAATGAGGTCAGGGCTGTTATTACCTCCATTTGATAAAAAAATGAAACAGGGAATGGTTAAGTATCTTCCCACAGTTACATGCTAGTAAGTGGCCAGTAAAGGTTTTAAATTCAGTTGATTTAGGGGCTCTTTTTACTCTATACAAAAAAGCCTTTCAGAACAAATAACTTTGGTATTTACCCAGTAGACCATGTGCTTTTAAACAAAATTGCATCTTGACAAGACACACTAGTAACAAAAGCATATTCTCAAATAACTGGAAGGGGTGACTTTTCTCCAGAAATGATAGTAAATAGGTTAACAAAGTCCTCAAAGCAGGAGAATTTTTACCGTTGTTTGAAGGTAAGTTCTATCCCTTAGCTATCTGACTCTTGGATACGTGATGAACTTAGTATTTCCATATGTTTTTTTTTTCTCTGTTAAACAGCAGAACTTACCTTAAAACAACGGTGAAAAGTCTCCAGCTTCTCTCAGGCATTCAAATGCTGACCATCACTTCCTGTGTCAAACTATGTCAGCGGACAGGACTTCCGGCTGGGAAGTAGCAGTTAGATGCCATCTCCCACAGAGAGACATCAGCACTAGTCACAGTCAGGGAGATAGTGAGACATGACAAGTACTGCCAACACAGCGTTATGGTCTGTTTAGCACTCTACCTAGCTGCATGACAGGGGATTAGGATAAATTTTATGTGTTGCTTATCAAGGACAAAGTAGGAGGGACACTTCTTACAGCCTTCTCACAATGGCCAAACATGGACTTGTCTCTCTGAGAGAAAAAAAAAATTGAAAAATAACAATGTGAAAACGTGAATGAAAGAAATCCCTGAGGTTGTGCTAGTTAGGTTATCCTAACTCTTAGGCAGAGGCTGAGTTTTCTAGATGCAAGATCTCACGGTTTTAAAAGATGTCTAAATACATAGTCAGAGAATAAGGAAATCATGTTATGTGGATGATGACAAATGCACCAGAACTAATGACTGGAAATGTATTTCAAAATTCACAACTCATGGGACCCAAGCTCTCAGGAATGACTGTTTTCAAAGAATTCTATTAAGACTTAATGGCAGCATATTAAAAAATCTGGTGGTTGGCAAGCCAGATGGACACCTGCCATGTTAAACACTATCCTTCACAAGTGATTATTATGGGAGGGGAAGAGAAAGCAGTATTATTCAAAATGTAGACGGTTTTTATTTGCAAGCTAGAGATGTAAGAAAGAGTGACAGGACGTACCTTGTAAAGCTTTTGGATAGGCTGTAGGAGAAAGCAAGCAGACTAGTGGCTGTCCAAATAAGTTTGTGAAATTCTGTAATATATAAGAATTTAAAGTTTTCATTAAAGATTTGACCAAAGACAGTTACTAATTTCCTAAAGTACATCATTAGTGTATAGATTGGGTCCTTTTATTCACAAGCAGATGCAGAAATACCAGTAACAGCTGACAACACTTGTCATTCACATATAATTATCATTTATAACAGGCTTTCTTAAAATAGTGAAAATGACTAGCAGACAATTGATTCTTTAAGAATACATGTGGTTGCAATGGTACAGAAAGAGGCCATTTGGCTACCTACCAAGAGGTCACCCGATCCAGCAACATAATTACAAAGGTGAATTTTCTAAGATTGGAAATCTGGCTCCAGACCCAGAGGCTGTAAGAGCTGACTTACTGGTATGTGGAGATTAGTTCCGTCTCTCACTGTGAGTCACACTAACAGCTCACACAGAGTAAAGTATAAAGCCAGGACCCTAATGTGCTAATTTACAGCGACAATTCAGCTGACAGGCTAGAATATTATTTGCCTGATGAAGGATATCCTTTCCCTAAGGAAATATCAGTACAGCAAGTAAAATCATCAACTGTTTGGGAAGGCAATAAGGAAGATAAAACTTCTAGGAATCAGATTAAGGAGAAACAGGAGAAACAAAAAATAACGACAGTGCCGAACACTAAAAACGAAGACTTGAACAGAGGAAAAGACATGCTTTGTTCTTAGAAAGGGCTCAGTCCTAAAGATGGCTTCACATGAATTGATTGAACCTAAACTCAATAAAAGAGACCACACACTCTTTTCCCTTCAAGTGAACAAAGTGACTGCAAACGTTGTGTAGAAGAAGCAGGTTGACCAGGAGACTCCAAAGGAGAAGAGCCATGAGGGAAAACTAGATGATTCAGATAAACATATTCAGGCCTCAGTAACTCAAGAAGCTCTGGCATCATGGATAGATCTGTGAAGCCTAATGAAGAGCTCAGGACTAGACCCCAAACAGGAAAAACATGAGTACAGTTTATAGGGGATAGTTTAAATTGGTAGTGAAAACTGAATGGCCATCTAGGAGAAAAAAGTTGCCTCCAGACTTCAGGTCATATATTAAGATAAATCCCAAAATACCAGTTAAATGTAAAAAATAAAGCAGTGAAAAGTGCTGAAGGTATAAGAAAGTGGTTGCTTTTGTAACCCTAAAGATCTTCCTAATTAGTATGATTAACTGAGATTCATAAACTCAGTTGTAAAAATCAGAGGCTTGTGCATATAAAAATATAATGTAAATAAACTAAAAAAAAATTCAGATAATGGGCTGGGGAAATATTTGCAGGTCATGTTACAAAGGATTAATTCCAAAACTATAAGTAAAAGACCATAACATAATCAAATCATGAGTTGAAGGAAATAGGTAATTCACAGAATAGAAAACAGAAATGGTTTAATCATATGAAAAGATGTGTGACTTTACTGATGAGGAAAACAAAATAAAAACTAGGCCAATATATCATTTATCAGCCTACTAGGTTAGCAAAATTTCCAAAAGTTTGAGGATATATATTGTTGGCAAGAACATGGAGAAATAAACACTCATATGGGTAACAGGGATATAAATTGATGTAAATTTTTCAGAAGACAATTTTGAAGTGTCTATTAAATTTAGAAATATATTCCATGAACATAGCAAACCCACAACAAGAAACAGAGCCTATAGATATACTCTCTAGATAAACCTATAGGAACTGAAGCTATAGATATACTTTCACTGTGAAATAACATGTCCACAATTATTTCTTGCAGCACTGCTAGTAGCAGTAAAAGAGTGGGAACAACCAAATGACCAGTTGTCAAGGACTGAAGAGTAAATCTGGTCCAGCCACACAATAAGTGAGGAGACTGTCTATCATCAGACATCAGACAGCATGAAGACCAGGTCCAATTCAGAGAGAAGGGAGTAACAGAGTGAGCAGGACTGGAAGGCATGGAAAAGTTTTACAAGATGCCTTTTGAAACTTGTTTATTTTGTGACTTTGTGAATACAGGAGCAATACAAAAAAATTTAAACAAATAATGAAGTTAGAAGTTTCTTATAGCCGGGCGTGGAGGCGCGCACCTATAATCCCAGTGCTGGGAGGCAAGAGGACAGGGATTGCTTGAGTTTGCAAGTTCGAGACTACCCCAGGTGACATAACAAGACCTGGATCTTGAAAAAAGCAGCCGGGCGCAGTGGCAGACACCGTAATCCCAGCTACCTGGGAGGCTAAGGCTGGGGATCACCCCAGGCAACATAGCAAGATCTAGTTTAAAAAAAAAAGTTTCTTATAGTCCAAACAGGGAATAAACCAGATTGCAGGGAGGCCCAGACCTGAGCTCAGGCCTCTCGTTGAGATCTCCTTTCACACCAAGGGACAATCTTCCTGACCCCTGCCTGACAAGCGAGCTCCAGAGGACACTGAGGCTACTGACACCCAAGCTTGCCTTCTTCTTTGCTCCCTGGCTGACCAGTCTTTGTGCCCTAACTTAAAAACACTGAACACAACTCTCTGCCTAGAACAGCTGGCGTATCAGGCCTTACTGTTAACCTCTGAAAGGCCTGTGGATAAGCTAGCCCATTCCTGGTTTCTGGAAACTTGGATTAGGGAAGGTTTCCCACCATTCCCAGAACTGATCAGAGAGCTTTCCTTTACCTGGGCTGTGCAAACAAGCAGGCTGAACACCTGCTTTCCAGAAGTCCCAGTCTTTTATATGTGCCAGGCAGAAGGTGTCCCGTGACCAGCCTTCATCAAAAGGCCTTGGCACTGAGAAGTTCTCCAATGAACTTCCCAGGACACAGTTTCTGTGCTGCCTCCCTTGTTGGGTGGGTGTGGGGGGGGTGTGTGTGGGGAGTGGGGGATTAAGTAAGTCCTGTTGAATGTCACTGACAAGGATTCTTGGACATTAACCCCTGTTTTTCTTCTGAACTTCATCTGTGAGCCTTTTCCCTTGCTTGACTTTGCTGCCTTTCCTTGTACTGTAATAAATCCAAGCACTGAGTCTGACTACACACTGAGAGGTAGGAGTTCCCCTATCAAGTCACTAAATCTGGGGGTGACCTTGGGGACCTCTGATACAAAGACAAATGAATTCTATCAGAGTGTAAATTGTGTAAATTCAGACCTGGGAAATAGTTTCTTCTTTTCTTTCTTTTAACAGATGTACATTGGCTTAAAAGTCGGTATGTGATTCAGAGGTATCGTTCACACCTCTTCAGATATATGTTACCACACCACCCCAGCACCAAGGCTCCTGTGGTCCTCCCCCATTGTCCATAGGGCCTCCTTCCTCCTGAAAATAGTTTCAGGATGCCTCCCATGCTTCTGTTCCAGCCCGTTTACAGGAATTCATTCTACAGAGCGGGGTGGAGGTGGCAGGTAGAGAGCAAAAAAGGGAAGTTACATAACCACCATAGATGGTGGCAAACACACAGATGGGAGCACAGCACAGAGCATTGTGAGCACCGACTTATAATTAGATTGTGTTTAAATTCTGGGTCAGCCACCAGTTGTATGGCTAGTTGTATGCGCAACCTTGACCAAATTACTTAACTTTCTGGGTTCTGAATTTCTTATCTTACCAGTAAAATGGGGGAGGAATAAAAGTAACACACTGGGACATGTGACGCGCTTAAAACAATCACTGGTGTGCTATAAAACTTGTGCTTATTAAGAAAAATGAAGAAATGTGGATAAATAGTGGGGAGGGGGATATAATAGGAGAACCCTGATCGAAAGGTTTCAGATGATCCAACACCAAGAACAATGTGTCTTTGCAAGAGAATTCAAGGCAGGAGGGGGTGGCGTGTGACAAAACAAAGACCCTAAGGGGACTGCCACTTAAGGAACAGCAAGGTGATGGTGGTGGAAGAGAGCCAAGTGACAGAGGAGCAAGAGAAAGCACAGAGATGCCTTGGGGGAGGATGGGGCAGGTGTGTGAGGGTGGGTGACTGAAAGCCTTGACCCTGAGATGAGGTGCCTTTGAGACACTGAGAAATGACGTGACCTGTAAGAGAGGCATCCCCATAGGAGAGCAAGGGCAGAAGGAGAGAGGCTAGTAGGGAAGCAACTGCAAGAATTCAGGGGAGAGATAATAGTGTATGGACCAGGGCCACAGCGGAGGAAGTGTTAAGATTCTGGATATAGTAGTTAGAGCCAGGATCACTGCTGATAGGATATGGGGTGTGAGGGAAATGTGTCAAGTTGGAACCAAGCATTGGGCTAGGGTAACTCTACAGGAATAAGTCATTGACTGATGCAGGGAAAGTTACAGACGCCAGAGGCCTAGGAGTTCTGTTTTGGGATATTAAGTTTACAACCTCTATCAGAATTACCATCAGAGACATGGAGCAGAAAATGGTGTTCAAATTTGGACCAACAGAAAGAAGTCTCTCTGATGGGAGCTAGGACTATGTAAAAGCATCAAGAGTCAGTAGAAGCTGGGAATGAAAAAGAACAAGATAAGCACTGACGGACACTCTGGTGAAAGGTCTGAGCTACCAAGAGAAACAGTAAAGCAAAGAGGACACCAGAAAGGCAACAGCTAGACTCCTTTGGCCAGAGGTGACTGAGCAATCTGAGCTTAGGTTCCAAAGGCCTACCCTGGAAAATGGGCACAGAAGTCAAGGTCTGGATCTGCCTAAAGTGAGCGTCTACTAGAAAACCACCCTTGCTGAATTGAAATTCTAAAAAGCTGCACCCTTAGCGTAAGGCGGGGCCAGGAACAGACCTGACAGCTTTCCACCCCTCCTCAGCATCCCACTCCTCAGGGGACTGCAAGGAAAATTCTTTGTACCAAGAAAAACAGGGACAAAATAAACCAACGAACAAAACAGAAAACAGTCTCTGGGGAGGGAGGGTGTTGTTTGTAACACAAATTCCTACCACCTAGGGAACCCCTAAAACTGGCTCTCACTGGGAGTGTTTTGGGTGTCCACCAAGAGCAAATGCAGATCCTCTCTGGGTGAAAGCACCTTCATTCCAGGACTTAGTTAATTTCCCACAAATTTTTTTTTTAGAGACAAGATCTTGCTATGTTGCCCGGGATAGTCTCGAACCCACGGACTCAAGTGATCCCTTGCCTCAGCCACAGGCGCATGCCACCATGCCCGGCTGTTTTTTTTTGAGACTATCTAGCTGTGTTGCCTGGGGTACTCTTGAACCTGCCGATTCAAGCGATCCCTGACCTCAGCCTCCCAGCACTGGGATTACAGGCGTGTGCCACTGCACCCAGCTCTAATTTCCCACAGATTTTAAGGACAATGAAAAGAAATTAGTAAAAGACAAGCATACAAGAATGAGAAAACAGAAAAGTGTGTCTTTAAACAGCAAAAGCAGATTTCTGGTAGAAGAATTATCAGGTTGATAACAAGTGAAAATAAATGTTTATTAAGTTTTAAAAAATAAACTTGAAAATAGAAAATAGGGAACTATAAAAAAGGCAATGGATTATCTCAAAGATAATGAAATACAACTTCTTGAAATGAAAAAATGCCAAACCTAACATAAAATTCAGTAACTGTATAAAGAGCAAGTTAGATACACCTAGAGAAAGAATTTACAAAGTGTAAGACAGAGCATGAGAAATCATCCAGATCTCAACCAGTGAAACAAGAACATGGAAAACAAACGTGAATCGGATGCAGTGGCAGGTGCCTGTAATCCCAGTCTTGGGAGACTGAGGCTAGGGATCACCTGAGTTTGGGACTACCCAGGCAACACAGTAAGACCTCATCTTTTAAAAACAAACAAACATGGAAAACAAAGGTGAGATGTGAAGAATGTAGAACACAGAGTGCTATGTATATAGTCCCACATCCTGATACACACACACACACACACACACACACACAAATCTATAAAATCAGGTTCCAGAAAGATGAGAGAAGCTAATTATTATTATATTATGCATAATTATATATGCAATAATTTGAGACAACAGCTGAGAATTTTCCAGAAATAAAGCAAAATACAACCTACCCAAAGCCAATAGAGTAAATAAAAACAAAGACCTGGGTGTACCACCGTTAAAGTACAGAACAGCCCAAACCAACAAGATGGCCTTTCTTAATTGCTTAATTTTCATTTTTTAATTGATTGCACATAGATATATTTTATATGGTTGTATACCCTGAGGTTCTCCCACCACCTTGTCACCTGTGAACTGCCATTTTCATTTGTGTTCATCCCTCCCTGCTTTCACCCTCTCTTACTTTATGCTTTAGTTCTGCTGTCAGTTTATTAGTTTTAGCATTTTCTTGTCTGTCTTTCTTTGTTTTCCCTTTGTATCCCACATACAAGTGAGATCAGGAGGAAGACAAGGCTGTCCACTCTCACCGCTGCTTTCTTTTTTTTGAGACTAGGTTTCGCTACTTTTGCCTGTGGAATCACAGGCTCACGTTGCCCGGGGTACCACAGACTCAAGCTATCCCCAGCCTCAGCTTCCCAGGTAACTGGGATTTCAGGCACGCACCACCACACCCAGCTATTTTTTTGGAACTAGGTCTTGCTGGGTTGCCCTGGGTGGAACTCAAATCGCAATCCTCAGACCCTGCGGCAACTCCATAAGCTGTCACTAACAGGCACGCACCACCGTGCCTGGCTCACCTCTGCTTTTCAATCTAAGATGAGAGAGGGCCTTGCAAGGCAGCAAGAAGGAAATGGGACAAGGGAGGTTGGCCGGCAGAAGGCGCTCCCCTCGTCTTGCTCTGAAGGTGAACGCCTTGATAGACCGCAGCAATCTGCAGCCCTCAGTCAAATACTTTGCAGGATGAAGCTGTTTGGGTAAATATGTCTGTTTTGACAAATGTGTAAGCCACGTTCCCTGGCAGGGACCCAGCTCTGTCACAAGGACTTCAATCCTCAAAGAAAAGAAAGCTGAGCTGAATGAAGTGTTGCACAAATGACAGGGAGTTTTTCTTTTTTTCAGGCCCATTAGTAGTAACTTGCCACAGATAAGGCTGCTCTGAGTTGCCTGGTCCTCTGTGGAGAGGGGTGAGACAAAACATGGGTCACACTCGCTATGCAGATCTTGGCATGTCACTCTCCTCTGAAATGAGGCCCAGACTAGCACGCAAAGATCTTCTTAATTAAGTGTGGAAAGAGCTATGGCTCTGGAACTTGAGAGCTGGAATCAATTAGGCAAGATTTAACCTCCACTGGCAGTTTCCTCGACTCTGAAACAAGGATAATAGTGCCAATTTTCTTTTACTTATGTGATATATATTTATTAGAAATCTTTTAAATGAGATTTGGGGGACACAGGAGTAGATGTGTCTTTAATTATCACCATTCACAGACTTTGAGGGCAGCACAGCATAATGCTGGTGATCAGAGCTTTACTATCCCAGCAGGATGCTGGGTCTTCCTTGGTGAGTATGTCCACAAAGACAGTCCTGAAGATACTGGCGCCCGAGAAAACCCAACTAAGCTGTCCAGCTAGACCATCCTTGAAACGGATGATGTGGCTTAGCTGTAAAAAGCACTTTATAATCAAAATACAAGTGCTGGTGTGGATGTGGAGAGAAAGGAACACGCTTACACTGCTGGTGGGAATGTAAAGTGGCCCAGACACTACGGAAAGCTGTGTGGAGGACCCTCAAACTAAAGAAAATGGAACTAATCATTTGAACCAGCAATCGCTCTTCTGGGAATCTACCCAAAGGGACTCAATACTACTACTACTAATGCTACTCAATACTTATACAAAGGGACACCTGTACTCAGATGTTTAGTGCAGCACTATGTATAATTGCAAGGACATGGAAACAACCTAAATGTCCCAAAACAGATGAATGGGTAAAAAAGATGTGGTATAATATATACAATGAAATAATGCTCATCAATTAAAAATGACAAATTTGATGAATCTGGGATAACATGGATGGACCTAGAAGAAATCATATTAGTGGAAACAAGTCAGAAAGAAAAAGACAAACCAAATGGCTTCATTAATACAAAGGATATAGGAAACACAAACAAAAGGCCAGGAGGAAAGTCAAAACAAGCTAACAATCAAACTAAAGTACTCAACTGGGGGTAGGGGGATGGGTGTGAGTGGTCAGGGAGGGGAGGTGGTGGGTGAACCCCGTGAAATACAAAGATGTGAAATAAATAAATAAATAAATATATATACACACACACACACACACACAAGTAAATTATTTAAAAAAAAAACTGAAACAAGATGCTCTAAAAAAAAACAAAACTACATAGTCAACTCACTGAAATTATGACATGGCTTTATCATGTGGCTAAAAGGACAGAAAGGGAATCAATGTGAGCTGGAGTTAGGAAGAGGAAAGAAAACCAACACATCATACCTAAAACTGAAGGAGCAAGGAGTGTCAGTAACAGCATGATATTTAGAAAAAGGGTGACTAGATGTCAAGGATGTGCTGAAAAAGATGTAAAAAGGTCTTCAGGAAGAGGCAGAGAGGAGCCAGACAGGAAAGCAGGACAGCTCTTCTCAGTGACAGCCCTGGGGTGAAGTAGTTTGCACTCTGACACACACTCTGGGATTACACAGATACTGGAGACACACTCCATGTAAGTGAATCCGAAATACATGAACTGGGCCTCAGGTATAAAGGGTTTTGAGAAGGACCCTGTGACTGTTTCTCATGCATAGAAAGACTTGAGAACTACAGTTTTAAATGATAAACTTGTTATTGTCCTAAGAATAAAAGCATAATGTTTAAGTGAGGAACTAAACAAGAAATATTTGCACTGCAATAGAAAAATATTTAGAAAACACATGCTAGGGGCCAGGCACGGTGGCTCGTGCCTGTAAACCTCAGCCTATGAAGCAGACAGGGCTAGGGATCGTGGTTCGAGTCCTGCCTGGGGCCCGTAGCGAGACCTAGTTCCAAAAAAATAGCTGGGCGTGGCGGCACGCACCTGTAATCCCAGCTACCTGGGAAGCTGAGACTGGGGATTGCTTGACTCTGTGGTACCCCGGGCAACGAGAGCCTGCGGTTCCATGGGCAAAAATAGCAAGACCTAGTCTCAAAAAAAAAAAAAAAAAAAAAAAAAAAAAAAAAAAAAAAAAAAAAAAAAAAAAAAAAAAAACTGAAAGAAAGAAAACACATGCTCACATAGCATTTATATACAGCAGCATAGGTATTCAAGGAACACTCTATCAGTCACCCATTCAAAATACTTTTCATTGAAAACCTGCAAAAGGGAAGTTTCAGATTTTTTTATGCATGCTTTGTTTAGAAAGCAAGCATCTTTATATTTACCATAGAAAAGTTTGTACTCGATTTAACGTAATAAATACTCCTAATATTCAAAAAGATCAAATTGTTCTGTGCCACCGGCTGATGTGCCTATTGCATATGGGCTCCCCATTTCATTGCTGAAGATCAATATGTTCTAGACAATTTAATTTTTCAGAGGAGTGGCACTGGCTGTTCCATCAAACGCAAGCAAACAAACAAAAAAAATCTCCCCTATTATTCCGCCGTCAGTCTAGGTGTCAGAATATTGACTTCTAAAATTAAATCATGACACGCAATTAAGTAAACACATGACACACGATTATGTTAACACATTTCCAATGATGTTTTAAAGACATCAGCACAATGTCTCAGCACCCAAGACTCATTCTACATCCAAACAGCTTTGGAACCAGCGGACATACTCAGTGAATGGTATTCTTGAGGTTACGGTGAGATCAAGTACTATTCAATTAAATAAAGAAAAATTAACTGATAGCTAAAATACCCAAAATGCAGGCTACATCACATCAAATAATGCAATCGACGTAGTGCATCCAAAGACCCTGCCATATCCTCACACACACCAAATAATTCCTTTTCACTGACAAAGGTAGAGAATGTTTCCCTTGAATTGTGTGAAAAGACAAAATGCCTGGGTTTTTCACGTATTATAATTTACAATGGGGTAACAGAGCAACTTTTGCCTTTTGCAGTCTCCACCCCCTCAAAAAAAAAAAAAAAAAAAAGATCAAAAACAATGCTACCATATGAGAGCTACTAAAGGCTATGTTTAATGTCCATGAAACAAACAATATTAAACTTGACAAAGTGGTTAGCAGGAAATGTGCTGGAAAACACAGGGTGAGTTGGATGCTCTCAAAATCAGAGTTTAACTTTAAAAAGTAAAACTCAGGCTGGGCATGGTGGCGCATGCTTGTAAGCGGCAGCCTAGGAAGGCACAGTCAGGGCCAGGGATCACGGTTTGAGTCCTACTTGGGGCAACGTAGTGAGACCTAGTTCAAAAAAATTACAGCTGGCATGGTGGTGCGTGCCTGTAATCCCAGCTACCTGGGAAGCTGAGGCTGGGGACTGCTTGAGTCTGTGGTACCCCAGGCAACGTGAGCCTGTGGTTCCACAGGCAAAAATAGTGAGACCTAGTCACACACACACAAAAATAAATAAATAAAATAAAAAGTGAAACTGAACATGGAAATTAGATGGAAAACATATGTTTGGGGCCAGTTCTCTTGCCTCACAGATATTTCCACTGCGTTCCTGAAATAAACCTGCTAATAGCTGCTTCTCCATCTAATTATATGAATGCCCACAACAAAAATAGTTTTAGTTGGCAGATCTGTGGCCCAGCATATTTCTGAACGTATTGTTCACTAATGAAATATTTCAACCACACACAAAGGGCTTGAAAGACTTGGCTTCACTTTCCTATAAATTATTACAGTTCAAATTCTGATATTCCACTATAAAATACTTTGCTGTTGGCATCCTTCATACAATCATCCAAAACCATTTCTTCGATACCAAGATACGTAACAAAGAATGTGCAAGTTATATTTAGAAACATGTTATTTTTTCCCAGCATTCAGGGTCATCGTTTTTTCACTGCTGTCATAAATTTAAAAGACAATTCACTGCATCTGAAACAATTTAAATCGTTACACAATGACTACAGCTGTACAACAGGGTACAGAAATTTTACTAAACTACAGTAAAAATATAAAATGGAAAAGGGTTGGAAAGCTAGAAAAGAAAATGTGCCCATATACTTCTACCTCTAGAAAAGAAAATTATTCTGAGTTATATAACAAAAATAAACCTCCCACCAGAGATCTTGGAAATCTTGAATATTTTTTTTCCTGCAGAAGGATTTATTATTTTCCACTGAGTGTCCATTCATGCGTTTTCTTCTTGTTTCTATTCATAGCACCCGATCCTGACTAGCATGCAATACCTCAAGAGAAAAGAAAGACTAAATACAAACTGTGTAAAATGAAATAAAATAAAGCAAAAGCACACATTGAGAGTGGTTACCTGGGGCGATGCCACCATGTCTACAGGGGCATCAGTGCTCACAGGACTCACCTTATAGGCAACACTGTTGGATGAATCCACGATGATAAACAGGGGCTTCCTGGTGAAAGGATAGAGATCCCCAGGGTGGAGGCTGGGAAAACAACAATCACAGTGACAATGAATAACTGAGTGACTGAGTGGTCTCAGAAATCTTCAGCTTGTTCTACCCATATTATCATAGGCTGAGAGCATCATTTTCACCACAGCACTGAAAGAAAAAGATGAATTAAACAAAGAACAAAAACGGTTTGTAGTTACTAGGATTGACAACTTAGTAATTTTATAATTATCATTCAAGAATATTCAAACTGAAGAGTTTATCTATTTAAAGATAGACTAGACACATAACACAGGCCTCTCAGAAGTGAACAACAAGGTGTCTCCTTAGTATGAAAGCACCTCCTCTGAGAATATATTTTGCAAACCACATGGAGTAACACAGCGGAATTTGTATTTTAATGAGTCTTCCAAAATCTGTATCTATTTTAAAGATTTTTTAAAACATTTCAACTTATATCTTACTATTGCAGACAATAAGTAGGGATTTCCCTTTTATGATTCTTCTTGTTACCTCCAGACATCTGTATCACCAATCAGCTGAGGTGCACAAAAACTCAGTGCCCCACAGAAGACCTACTAGATCCAACAGTTGAAACCCTGTAACATACACAGCTTAAGATGGTCACACTTGGGTATGTATGCTCCTCCCAATGCTTAAGGGACAGTTCAAATATTAGTGTAAATTCAAATAAATAATATGATGCATCAATAAACAGGATCACCAAACCTCAATATATTTCAAGTACAATCTTTTTTAACATAAATAATTTGCAACTAAAGTCAACAGAAGCACCAACATGTGGCCTGGGGTCTGGTAGTTACTATACATTTAATTTGAAACATCTTCATATCTACCCTTCCTTCCCTATGCTTTAATTATGTACAGCTGACATTTTTATGTAACATGAGATTAGAAGTGCAAAGAAATTACCCCCCAAAATCAAAATTCTTTATAATCAGATTACCCTCTCAGCTAGGGAAATTCTAGTGTCAAAAATGGCCCAGGTAGAAAACAGCATTTACTTAGAAAAAGTAAATTTTCATCATGTTTGAAGTTTTATTTAAAGCCATACAACTAAGTTCATATGTGCTACATTAAACCAGCAGAACCTTATGTCTAAAACTCTGTATTCCTATTAATACTACTACATCCTGACATTTATTTATGTACTTACTGTCTCATTCAGCTTGAATATTGTTCTGCTCACTGCCATATCCCCAAGTGATTGAATAGTATCTGACATATAATAGACACTTAAGAAATATTTTTAAACAAATATCAGTCAAAAAGTCTAATTTCCTAGGGCAGAAAGAGTCTGAAATAGTGCTAGAATCCAAATGGGCATTATTAATAGTCATCTGAGGGAACAATTCTAGTACTAGAAAAAAGTTCCCATTTTCCTTACTATTTTATGAGAGCTACAATATTTATAAAGGGAGAGAAACCAGGATACTTACCAGTGCATTTCTTTGTGGGATTGATTTCGTTTGTGGATGGCATCTCCATTTATAATATCCCGGTTACTATTAGTAAGCACCCCTCCAAAATCATATGGACCTATAAAATGAAAAAGAGGAAGCCTAGAATTTAACTGGAGAATAACATTAGTCTGATGTTTAAATACAAACGTATTCTGTGACTCTCATTGATCCAAGTGGAAGATAATGACAAAACATTTCATTTAACATTAAAACATTAACATTTTAGTTTAATGCAGCACTTAAATGATTTCAGAATGTTTCAACATTTAAAAAATCATTTAATCATCCATCACTTCTTCAAAAAATATAATGAGAAACAAAACAATCATCTACAGGGTGCCATTATTCTGAGTAATAAACAGGATAGAGATCTGGGATGTATAAAGTGATCTTTACATTTTGAGCAAAATTTAATCACCGGTTTAACAAAGTTAATTAAGAAGGTGGTAGAATGAAGTCTGAATCTCTCGATACAATTTTAAGTGAGCCACGAATTGCTGAATTTAGGGGAATTTTTGAAAGGAACTTGAAAATTCTCACTAACAAAAACTTAACTTCTTAAAAAAATTTAATTTCAATGTGTGAAAAATTCATTATTACTATTATATCAACCACTATAGTTGCTGTGAATCTTTTCCAGCTGGTCATACACTCAGTGAAACTCTTGCCTGAATGGAAGAGCAACTGTGAAAGTTTGGAACAATCTAGCAAATAACCCTATAGTTAGTAGCCATTATACTGGAAAAAAATGAAACAAGAGGTAAATAACAAAGGGTCCAAAAAATCTGATTTAAAGTATATGTTATAAGACACAAAAATAATTATTTACAAGTATAATTACTGAGTTTAATTTAAAACAACCTTGAAGTAGTTTATGACTTGGCACCATTTTAAAGGTTAAGAATAGCATTTTATTGCTTTAAAAATTCATTGCAAGGAAAAGACTTTGAGATTTACTTTGTTTTGTTTTCATTTTAGCACCTTAAGAGGATCCAAAGGTCATGCACGGAAGATGGCAGGGACATGCATTGTATAAAGGAATGCAAATTTCAACAAACGGATGAAGAGGAAAATGTTAAGGGTGTAAAGAATTTAATTTTTTTGTGTGCAAGTATTTAATTGCCTTAATTACATCCAAATTACTTATCTATTCTGATCAATTTCATATATTCTGGACAGTTTTAAGTTTATATTCTGAAATAGCATCCCAGTCTTCCACAGGTTGAATCCATAAAAGTGAAACAAAGGACAGAAAACAAACAGCATGATAAGGACTTGAACTTTCACAGTTACAAAAGTGCACTGATTTCTACAAAGACTTTTAGCCACAAGGAAGCCACTGGCCAAATTCCTAAACTGTTTAAAAGGTGAGAAAAATTCAGTGATATAAAGTGAATAACGAGGCTGGGTCCGCTGTTCTTTACAACTTCAAACACCAAACTTCATAGAGATAGAAACTTTCAGCAAATCTGAAAGTGAGGCACGCAACTGATAATGCGAATTTGCCGATGATTTATGAACTTCAATGTGTAACAGCTCAGTGAACAATCAAGATATTTACAAGACGATCAATTCAACAAATAGACCGGATTTCATATCTGGAAGCCTCTCTAGAAAGCCTGAGCTGGTCTGTGGGCTTCGGGCCGTCGTCTTGTAGAAAATAAAGAGAATTCAAGCCCTGCTCACACAGGGAGCATTCCTTTATTGTACCTTCACTATCAGAACGACCTGTGGGGAAAACACCGGTGGCTGACAGGTAAATCAGAAGCACACTATTGGCAGGCAGCTCCTGAAATTAAAAAAAATCACATATACAAAACAACAAAGAAGGGAAACAATAGGTTTATTTAAAGTGAAGACATTCTGTGCTTCAAAAGCCTGATCATTTACAGAATATTCTCTGAAAACCTTGAAATGAAGAAACAAAGGTCCTGATATGTACAAGCTTCCATCCTTGATTTTTTCCCTTCATAATCTTGGGCAGGAACTCCCTAGGTCTTACAGTTCTTTCACCTGATCAAAATGTTTCCCAAAGTTTCTTGAATATAAACTGCCTAAGCAATCTGCTCCGTTTTTTCAGTTCTGCATTGAGAGGTCAGCCTAAAGTAAGATAGTAACAGTAACAAAACAAACAATCCCCCCAAAAGAAACCTGTAGGAAGGAGAATAATAATCAACATCCTCATGAATTAATGATAAGGAACATTCATAACATCATGAGCAATTTTCATTCCAAAACGAGCTACGATTAGGATAGTCTCAAAGCATTTTTCATTTTCATATTTTATCTAAATTCTTAAAGTGAAAAGTGACTCTCAAATCTCATTTAGGTCATACATTCCCTAAAGAGCAAAAAGTAGAGGATTATATATACCTTAAACGATGCGGCTAAGAATGTATAGAGTTGGCTGAAGGTTGGTTTGTAGAGCAGATACTTGTGGGGGTTTTCTCGTCTGGTAGGTTTGTCAGCTGATTCCTATATTTACACAAAGAAAACAATATTCATGTGAATTCTGAATCTGGAAGGATTATCAATGCCTACTTTTATTATCCTCTTCATTAAATATCCTTTTACTCAAGGTTACTGTTAGGCTTACCTCTTTCTCTTGTGCCACATGAAAGGAACTGTTTATTCTACTTGAAGCATTTGTCCAACAACAGCATGTCAGAAGGAGCAGAAACAGTGAGTGTGTTACAAACTGCAAATGTAGGAAAAAGCTCACCTGCATTCCTGGTTTATTCATCTGGGAAGCTAAATTCATAGGCTCCCTTTCCAGGGCTTGTAACATCCGGAACATGTCAACAGTTAGTTCACTGAACTTAACCTGCAAGGAAAACAACCTGACCATTACTGCAGTACGCAGTCCTCAAAGGCTCAGTCAATATTATTGCTCTCAATATTCATGTGTGCTTAATGACACTGGGTATGTTACACTTTAACTGATAAAAAAGATGAAAGAACATTACAAGAAGATAATGATATTAAGCCAGGCATGGTGG
Source organism: Uropsilus gracilis (assembly GCA_004024945.1). Classification (NCBI taxonomy): domain Eukaryota; kingdom Metazoa; phylum Chordata; class Mammalia; order Eulipotyphla; family Talpidae; genus Uropsilus; species Uropsilus gracilis. Next base: position 18,644 of record PVHY01012527.1, on the reverse strand, counting down.
CTCATGCCTGTAAGCTTCAGCCTATGAAGCAGCTGGGGCTAAGGATTGCAGTTCGAGTCCCGCTTAAGGCAACACAGCAAGACCTAGTCCCAAAAAATAGCTGGGCATGGTGGTGTGCACTTGTAATCCCAGCTACCTGGGAAGCTGAGGCTTGGGATTGCTTGAGTCCGTGGTACCCCAGGCAACATGAGCCTGCAGGTCCATGGGCAAAAATAGCGAGACCTAGTCTCAAAAAAAAATAAAAAAGATAATGATACCAAATCTTTAAAGTACTAACAATGGAATATTATTTGATGCATTTGTGATAACATGGATGGAGTTAGAAGGAATCTTGCTAGCAGAAATAAGCCAGAAAAAAAGAGAAACATTGGATGATCTCATTATATGCAAGATATAGGGATAACGAACAAACAAAAGGACAAGGCAAAGTTCAAACTAACAAACTGACAACAGAACTAAAACAAGAGAAAAGCAAGAGAAAGGGAGGTTGGGAGAGGGATGGACATGGGAGATTAGATGGCAGTTCATGGGTGACAGGGTGATGGGAGAACCTCAGATATACAACAATGTAAAACATGTATATATATAAAATCAATTTTAAAAAGTTTTTAAAAAGTGCTAAAAGAAAACAAGTACCAAATTCAAATTATATAACTCAAAAAGAAAAGGGAAGTAAAGAATTTTTTTTTTTGAGACTAGGTCTTGCTATGTTGTCTGGAGCAGTCCCGATGCCGATGACTCAAGTGATCCCCAGCCTCAGCCTCCCAGGTAGCTGGGATTACAGGCCTGTGCCATCACACCTGGCTATTATTGAGACTAGGTCTCAATATGTTGCCCGGGGTAGTCTCGAACCCGCAGAGTCAAGTGATTCCTAGCCTGGGCTTCCCAAGGCTGGGTAAAGGCAAGTGCCACCACACCCAGCCTTGGAAGTAAAGACATTTTAAACAAAATAAAAACTGGAAAAGCAGGCTGGGCATGGTGGCGCATGCCAGTAGGTGGCAGCCTAGGAAGCCACAGCCAGGGCCAGGGATCACGGTTCAAGTTCCGCAGGGGGCACGTAGCGAGACCTAATCTCAAAAAAATAGATGGGCGTGGTGGCGTGCGCCTGTAATCCCAGCGACCTGGGAAGCTGAGGCTGGGGATGGCTTGAGTCTGTGGTACTTTGGGTAACGTGAGTCTGTGGTTTCACGGGCAAAAATAGTGAGACCTAGTCTCAAAAAAAAAAAATTGGAAAAGTCACCGCATGAACATCTGTATATAAGAGAAATAAAAAGATATTCAAGCAGAAATAAAACATTGTCAACCTAGAATTATTTATCTATCAAAAATAACTTTCATAATAAAAATGAAGTAAATATTTCTATTTTCATTAAAAAAAATAAAATCAAGTGAATACATTACCAGCATACCTGCTCTACAAAAAATATAGACATGTCCTATCAGAATATAGCATGACTTAATTAGCCATTTCTTCATGAATGGCCATTAGAATATTTAGAAGGTAATAGTAATTCTGTAGTAATCAAAGATACTTTCTCATGGTGCATCATTAGCAAAATTACAAAAACTTGCAATAAGTCTTTACCTGGTTGTTACAGTTACCAATAATGAGTGCATCAGCCAGAGACAACTGTCCCACAATCATGCCCTGTTCCAGCAGGGGGGCTCCTGTTTCAGCAAGACGATTCGACGTGATAACGATGGTGTTATCATCATTTAATACCATGACAGGGTCCGCCTGAAAAATAAAGCACGAAGTAGTTGATAATCAAAACAAAATGTCAATATAGCCAGATATCTCCTCTTCTTAACAGTCATACACAATAAAAATGTGTACCACAGAGCCATTGATTTATCCAGAATAAGGCTTTTTTTTAAATAATAATTCATACTTTATTTTATTTTATTTTATTTTTTTTTTCAGAATAAGGTTTTGACTTTGTTCAAAACTGACCTCAATGAAGGCTGCTACTTCTTGAAGTACCAGGTTCCATTCTACTTGATCTTCAGTATTAAAACGGTGTGTATAATCTTCAATTTCATCTGATAATTCCTATTTTAAAATACAACCAAAAAGGCTATAGGAAAAAAAACTGATTGTAGTGTTGCACCATTGTCTTGAAAGAAATGGATAGTCAAGTTTGATTAATATCAATATACAATTCTAACTATAACCAATAAAAAGAAGGAAAAATATAACTTTTCTTCAAAATTGAAAACTACAAAATGATACATGTTAATAAGATCTACACAGACAGAGACACAGAGGAACCCACACCTAACTCAGTGCAACAGCAGCTATTAGTTTTCTAATAGAAAACTCTTAAAGGTAAAATCCTCTAAGAAAATTTTAATCTTAGAAAAAATATTATAAAACTCATTTTCTTTGGACGTCTATCATACTGTTTCTTGGAAATAATCTTAATGTGGTGGAGAAGTTGCCAAAACTATCATGCAATTAATCAATAAGCATACTCAGAAACCACAAACTACATAAAAACCAGAATCTTTTAGTGAATTACAGATATTAAGAGGATCCCAAATGCAGTTAACTCTGAACCACTTGAATTTACTAAGGATATGGTGATGCAGTTATAAAACAGAGAAGGAAAACCAAAACTTACAATAGCCATGCAGAACACTATGTACATTTTCTTGATCTAACTTTTCACTTAATTCTCTTAAACCTGATATTTTGACTTCTTTTGCCTTTTCCACCCATCCATTAATAGATGGTGAAACATAAAATATGCTGAAGGAACAAAAGGAAGGAAGTCAGATAATCATCTCTGATTACTGTGTGTGTGGAATATGAAAAGTTGGAAGGTTTTTTTTTTTTTAATCATTACCCCTTGTCAGAAGTTGTCATATTTTGAATGTTGCAATGAGTTAAAAACCTCAAAAATTACTTCAACCTTAAATCAATTTTCATAGCAAAATTATCTGTACATAATTAGAGATGATGATTTGAATTATTTTAAAGACCACTTACCTTTACCAGATCCTTCACAACATCCATTTTGTTGAGAAGAAGACAAACCACTATAAATCTTGCATAGTATCGTAGCTTCTTGACTACCAGCTCTGGTCTGTAGCAGATAAATGGAAAATTACCATTAGACTTAAGGGAAATATTGCTTTTTTATTTTCCAACTTTCTGGTTGCCTTTAAGCTCTTTTGGTCCTGCCTGCTGTTTTGCACGACTGCAAACAGTTCTGTATATACGGTCTTTTAACACATTTCTTCACACTGATTCACTATCTGGTTCATTCTCATGTTCACTGATTGAGTAAATATGTATTGAGAATTCAGAACACCAGGCACTACGCTAAGTGACAGAAGCAGACTGATTTTTAAAAAGCCTACAAACAGTTCTTACAGACAGAGAAGTATTTAAAAATGGAGAGGAGACAAATAAATGCTTAGCACATGGAGTCAGTAAGATAGGAAGAATAAAGGGTGCTATCTGTGCCCACAGGACTCGCTCTTGAGTGAGAAAAGCATTTTTACAGAGAATAATGTTAAAGATAACAACTTAAGGAAGAACAGAAAGACTAGACAACAGTCAGAGAAATACAAATGCAAAGAGTTCCTGGAAGAACATTTTTTGTTTTGAAATCTTATTTTCCTGGTATTACTAAACAAGCCCATTTTCTAATGCTTGTCAACATGCCTAACTCTTCCCATCCCACCTCTTCCAAGTACCTCTGTCTTCTTATTTTAAAGCATCTTCTCTTTTCTTTTTTTTCAGCTGGTAAAACAAAGACCCGGCTTTTAAAAATTTCACTTTGAGGCCGGGCATGGTGGCCCATGCCTGTAAGCAGCAGTCTAAGAAGCCGTGGCCAGTCCCGCTCGGGACAACGGAGCGAGACCTAGTTCCAAAAAAATAGCTGGGTGTGGTGGCACATGCCTGTAATCTCAGCTACCTGGGAAGCTGAGGCTGTGGATTGCTTGACTCTGTGGTACCCCGGGCAACGTGAGCATGTGGTTCCATGGGCAAAAATAGTGAGACGCTGTCTCAAGAAAAAAAAAAAATTCACTTTGACATGCTTGCCTTATAATCAGCAAACTCAGACCACTCACATTAATGTTACTGCCTTGGCTGGGCTTGTACAAACCACCTACTGATTTATTTCTATTTGCTCTTTCTTTGTCTCCTCTGCTGCTCCTCTCTTACTTTCTTTTCTGCTACTCAAATACATCTCAGGATTTCACTTTGTAAACCCTGTCGCTTCTGTTTTATAGATCTTTGTTATTATTCTCTGAAAGGGTGCTTGCAGCAGCAATATGATCCTTAACTTACCAAAGGAAATGCCCGGTCAACACTGAATTTCCTCATATCTGAAACTTTACATTTATGCCTGGTCAATTTGAACCTGACATTTCCAATTTCTGATTCCTGTTTTACACCTCCTAAATTAAGAATATAATCTTACATGAGTTCATTTTTGTGTTTGACTCTTTTTCTTTTTCTTTTTTTTTTGAGATTAGGTCTCACTATTTTGCCCAGGGAATTGCAGGCTCACATTGCCAGGGATACCACAGACTCAAGGATCCCCAGTCTCAGCTTCCCAGGTAGCTGGGATTAAAGGTGCACGCCACCATGCCTAGCTGGGACTCGGTCTTGCTATGTTGCTCATTATTTTTTGAGATTAGGTCTCAGTATGTTGCCCCGGGCAGTTCTCGAACCCACAGACTCAAGCAATTCCTATTCGCGACTTCATTCCATAGGCTGCGATGAAAGGCACATGCCACCATGCCTGGCCCTGTTTGACACTTTTCATAAAAAATGTTTTAGTTACTTGGAAATGTGTCTACTAATTGACAATTTTTATTTTTTAATAGAATTGCACCCAAGACAACATATACTTGAAAAATTATTGAAACCAGTTTTGTGGTGAGAATAGATTTAGACTCATTAGTATAGATTTATACTGGTTAGGTGGAACAAAAGTTTTACCTAAGCATGATAATAATGTGTATTTGCTTATTGTATACAGTTTTATGCCATTAAAACAAGTTTTTATGCTAGTTTAACCTCCTTAAAATTGCCTGTCTATATTAATTATTAAATATGAAAGATTCCATGTATATTAGACAACTTAATAAGTTTTCCCTCAAAATATGTCACTTCTAGTTTTAATATCATGCTAAATTATTAGGTACCTCAGTGTTGGGTGTGGTGTGGTAAGATATACCTTAAGGGTGATCCTATACCTCTAAGTCATATTATAGTATTGTAAGCCAATGTCACCGCAATAAAACAAAGTTAGAAACTGCTTTCTTAAGAATTTATATTTGCTTATCTAGCCTGCCACGCTGTTAGACAGAAAATTCGTAGGAGGTGATGCCAACTCATACTTGGAACAGTAGTAAGATAATTCCTCTAAATTTTGGATAAAATTAAACTAGGTTCTATGAATCTGTATGACACATTATACAGCCATGTGACACCGATTACCTGAACAATATTAAACCCCAAAATGGAAAATTCTTTAAACCACATACAGTGTCTGTAGCACATTTAACTCTTCTTCCTCACAATGCTTTAAAATTGTAAAGACAATTCGAAGCTATGAGACAGTACAGGAATAGTTCTTAGTTTGCCGACCCTCGTATAAACACACACACGCAGCCGCATTCTGCTGTGGCGATCACCATATGGAGCTGCAGAGAAGCACAGTCCATGCCTCCCACTCCTGCACCCAAGAGACCAACCCAGTCAAGCCTGAACACCTGACCCACAGCCTAACGACCATGTCACACTGCGCAAGAGTCATCGTGTGACCCTCATTGGAAAGGTCCACGTCATGTCTTCTCATTAACACTCCTGCCAAAAATGTCAGGGTTTTCAGGTTTAGACTCACATTTCCCACTGGGATAAAACTTCAGACTGTCTACTGAAAGCTGGTAGTGTACTCACCCTCCACAACTGCCACCTGCCCAACTGGCCCCCGAATTGTAAGACACAGAAGCTTCATCTACTTGGAAAACTACCTCCAGGTGGCTAGTTGCAACATCTACTCCCAAACCTGAGTGTGCACAGAAACCATCTTCTCCACATCTAACTGCCCAGGCTCAGTCTTCCTGGTGCGGCTTAGCAGCTCCTCATACACGGGATTATGTGGTGGCATCCCCTCTCCTAAGCAGGTTGGGTTCAGGGAATGAGATATTTGGGGAGTGACTCTGCTTAGTGTCAATCACCTGTGATACAGGTTTGCAGGCACTGAAGTAATGCAAAGAGAACCGGCTCCTTGGAGCAGAGATATACTTTCTTTTTTTTAATTTGCACACAACACTGGTCATATTTGTATAGTTATTGTTCCCATTAGGGTTCCCCCTATACCACCCTCTCCCTTATCATCTTTCTTTCAAAAGGACCTAGCTTCTGGCATGCAGCAGTCCAGTCTGCTGGGATCTTCAGGGGTTACTGTGAGGTGGGCAACCAGGCCATGCACGTCAGGAACCTCTCATAGAGTGGACTTTCTTAATTTTAATCTACTAGCTGCTGAAGTTATTATCCGTCATTGGCTGCTACCTTGACCCGCCTCCTGGGCTCTGTCTGAACTAAGAAACAATCTACCAAATGCACGCAACCCTTTCTAAGAAAAGGATAAGATTTTGCAGAAGGTCTTATTCTCTGACCCTAATTTAGGGGCCAAGGGTGTTCATCTGCCCTGCTCTAGGAGGCAGCACAAGGAAGCAATTCAGATGTGGTGTTTGCTTTCAGGATAGAAAGTGATTTTAATAAGTTAAACGGTTGGGTATTATGCCAAGGGCCCAAGGCCAACTTCCCCTCTGGCAAAAAAGAAAATGCAGATAAGTGAATTATACAAGATATTTTACTATTGCTTAAAACAGTTCTGTCCTTAATAAGTATTTTCCATGCTGATAAAATGATACATAGTCCTTTTGCATTTTTCTAGAAATACAATTGCTCTCACCAGGAATTCAGACAAGTTGTACTAATTCAGACACATTGCCAGATAGATAATAAGTGCTCGATATAAATGCAAACAAACAGAAAGATATGTGAAAGTAAGTGAAGCAAACCATTGAAAAAACCTAACAGAAAAGTATGGAACAGAGCTTCTGAGAGATGAAGTAAGACAATAACAAGAAGGCAGTAAACTTCAAATTCAGCATCTACCAGACCTTGCTTGTATCAAGCAAATGCCTCTACACAAGTTTGAACAAGATCTGCAGGGGATTTAAGGGGATTTACAAGAGGGGGACTTTTCCAAAAAAAGTTGTTGTTTGGCTGGAAAGCTTATGACAAACAACCACAAAATGTTCTCTAGAAAAACATGTTAAACTATGTTTTCTTTCACTGCTAGAAGAATATTATCTTTTCATGATATATCTGCAGTGAGTTCTGTTACTGGGAGCAGAGAGAACATTCAGATCTTTTATGACAGAACTTACTCTTCCAACAATTGTCAGAAAGCTGGCACTAATGATCTTCAGCAGATCCCTGATTTGAAGAAATCAAGGATCATGTGGAACTACTATCACCATAATCTACCTTTAACCTAATGTCTGTAACTCCCACGAAGAGATAATCTTATGAAAAGAACCTAACCTAAGCCTTTCCTTTTTTCTTCTCCTACCCCAAAACCTACCACATTGCCAGATAGAAAATAGGTGCTCAACAGATCACAACTGGGAATGGATGGGTTCTATAGGATTTAGTTTGTTTTCACCCCCATCAATGAAGGTACCCATTGGAAAACAGTCCTGGATCTGTAATGAAAATTCAAACAGCATTTGTAACCTTTTCCGTAGTCAAAGGTTTTTGTCAAGAGGTTTTTGAATGTATAGGAATTAAGGTTAAGGTTACAGAGTAAAAAGAACAAAGACTGTCAGCTAAGGCTTGTTTTGGATTTTTTCTTTTCTGTAAACTCTCATTGAAAAGAAACCCCGCCCTTACTATGCGCTCTGCCTCCATCCTGGTGTTGGGACATGCTAGACATCAATAGTATTTATTGCCTCTAAGTAGCATACTTTTGTGTGCTTAAGAAGACCCCATGCACATGCTGGAGGGAGCAATTAAGCAAAAAGAAGTTATAAATAACTGTGTGCTTTTCTGTCTAACTTCCACACAGAGTAAAAAAAATGGAGTGGTTTATTTTTACTTATTTTCCTTTTTCTGAAAACATGGTAGGTACATACCTGTCCTCTTTATTGACTTGAGAATAATATGATCTCTGTCTGATTGCAGAATAGAAGGAGAAAGCCTCATTCAGATAGCTGGTCTCAGATGTACGTAGGCTATGAGAAAAAAAAAAGTTTTTACATTTGTTACATTTGACAATCTCAGACTCTTCACCATGATAAATATTTGCACCATTCTATTCCACTACACAACGGAGTGGGAGTAACTGTCCTAAATGCAAGTCAGCAAGGCAATAATCCTATTACCCTTAATATGTATAAAGATAATGGTAATTAGCTAAGAAACCTCCCCAGAACTCCCAAACCTTTTCTGACAGCAACCTCAAAAATACACATTATTCTCCTTCTCCAAAGGGACCCTCCAAACAGCACCCACCTCATTACTGTCCCCACCAAGACCAGACCTTTCATGGCCTTCCGCAGATTCATACACAGTCCCGTATCCTTTGGCTAATTTCTTTAGGGTTTTTTCTCATGGTACTCAGAAATGACTAACCCATACTAATCTTCCAAGGGTGCTAATGAATTTAGCTCTCTGTTTAAAATTTCTAGCTTTACAAGGGACTTCTTAAGCAAAATATTCTACCCAAGAGAGTGATTTTCATGGTGGCAATTTTGGGTGGCAAATAAAAAGACAGGAAGGAGTTGTCTTGCCTATTAAAAATGGTCAGACCTTTTTAGGGTACACCTGATGTCACTTCCAGATAGTGAGATCTAGATTCTTCTAAACAGAGCTCTTATTTCTTTGACTCATAGAGGGGACTACACAGATGCTAGTGCTCCAAGAATATAATCAACAGAAATGTCCTCTCCGTCATATAACTTTCTAGATATATCCAACAAGTATGTGTCTTAAGGTATCCTGTTGAGACACTCAAAACATACAAGTTATGAACTGGCTCTGTATAGTATCAAGAGTTAAGTGAACCTATGAGAACTATAAATTTATTTAGTATTTATCATTTCTCTAAAACTAAGCTCAGACTCCTTTATAAGTGAGTATTATAAGGGAGTACAAACAAACGAACTCTGGAAGGTGAACCTTTGAAGCAAATCATGTCACTGATTATAAAAGATCATTTCAGGATGTGATCGCAATCACTATGACATGAACTATGAGGGTTTTATCTGTAAATCATTAGCTTTCCCTCTTAGCAAGAACATAAACTGTGCATAAATCTGCATGTTGCATTTAAACCAGGAAAACACTATTTTTTTCATATGCAATTCACTTACTAATAGTGGTAGTACAGCTGCCCAATCTTAGATGCAATTTCCCCTATTTGCCACCGCTTCAAACCATACCGATTATCCAAGACTTGTCTGTTTTACACAGGAAATAAGAAAATAGAAATGAGATTATAAATTTCAAAAATAACCAAATCTGTAAGTTCTCTATGATAAAATGTCACCCAACTCAGCAAAACTCATGAATTTTTCATGAGATTTCAAGATAATCATTCAATTAAATTCCAAAAGCATTTATTAAAAATCTATTTAAAGCAAATTGAAATATAAAAAGAAACTTCTTTGAGCTTTATTTATTAAAATTAGAAGCAGTATCTCCCAAATAGTTCTGACTATTAAATAATAACACCTGTTTTAGAATGAACCATGAATCAGCCCACCTATGTCAGAGTTAATCTGAGCCATTTCAGAGATCAGATTATCCTTAAAAATCAGATAAGAACATGACATGTTAAAACCTTAAAAAAAGAGGAAAAATATCAACCTGTTTCCATTTGGATCATGAATATATATTAAGAATCATGAATATATTAAGAAGCACTGAGATAGGAAAGGTCAAATCTGTGGCTGACATAAAATGGACTCTCTTTAAGCTCGCTTAATTGTAGTGATTTCTTTACCGGTGCTGTTGCTGGAATTTCCAGAGTTTGGTGTAAACATCAAAAGTTCTTCCAAAATAGGACTGCCATTGCTTCTGCCCATATTGTGGCAAATCTCTGTGTAACAAATAAACATACATTAATTTTAAATCTCTCAGGCTATCTGGAGGCTAAGTCTTATGAAGGTACAAACTAAACAGATTGAAAGCATGTGCATTCAGACTTTTTTTTTTAATGAATTTCAGAACTAGTTCTATCACGAGGATCTAGGCAGGACACATTCTTTGCTGTTCTTCCTTCCAAATCAGCATCTCATTCTTAGTCTCCTTGTAGATTCCAGTACTCTTCTTCCCTTTCCCTGGGTGATGTCAGTTGCTCTCACTTATAAACTGTAAACATCCAAATGTTTAGCTTAAGCTAAAAATTCAGCAGGCTGAAAAACACTGCTATTGGCAATCTATCTTGAAGTGGGTGAGGAGGTGGTATTACCATTCTCAACTATTCTAGAACGATCACCAGAGGTGAAATGGCATCCCTGTCTTTAGACCTGGTATCTTAGAACACATCCCTTAGAGACAACCTTTTCCCTACACCCACGAACACTACTGGTCGATGTATTTATCGACCAACTTAAGAGTATTTTTATATATGCAAGATTATTTATCTATAACATATGCAAGATTGCTAATATATAATAGATTGCTAAACTATAATAGATTATATAACAATAAATATAAGACTATACATAGAAATCTTAAGACTATATATACAGATAGATATATCTTAAGACTATTGACTATACCAGGTCTGAGAAGATTTAAGCGATAACATGCGATTCAGCATTTTCACTCTTCCCTTTGTCCTAACACCAGGACACAGCTGGTTCTCAGTCTAGAACACAGAGTAAGACACATTTAACGGAACCTCAGAATGGCACACAACCTATAGGTCACTGGGGGCTAGAAATATATTTCTACTACAGTAAGGCACAACAATTTTGGAGTTGTAACAGAAGTCTTAATTAGGAAGGCCAGTACAGACACTGCTACTAGAAGGGCGCTATTGCCATAATGGAGACACAGCATGGATGACACCGGTGTGGAAATTGAGGAGCAAGGAACTGTTACTGCTGGCTGAAAACATGACACCATTTACTAAGATAGAGGCAAAGCCGCATGTACCTGCAGTAACTTGAAAAGCAGACAATGTAACCAATGGATTTACACAAAGACTAGGAAATAATTTGCTCCTAGTCCTGGAGGTTATTAGCTGCATTTCACAAAATATGATGAGAAAACGAACTCAGAACTAAAAATAAGATGTAAGTAGGGAAAAAGAGAAAAAATAAGAGACCCGGTCTCGAAAAAGCTGCCGGGCATGGTGGCAAGCGCCTGTAATCCCAGCTACCTGGGAGGCTGAGGCTGGGGATCGCTTGAGTCCGCGGGATTGGGACTAGCAAAAAGACCTAGTCTCAAAAAAAAAAAAAAAGAAGAAAGAATAGAGGAGAAATATACACATTCCAGAACTTTCGGGGTTAAAGAAACGATTCCTAGTATATCACTATAAAAGATACAAGTAAGAGATGCTAGCTAGACATCCCATTTAAGATTGTTTCCCGCCAACAACGAGAAAACACCAATAGACTCCAAATGAAAATGAACTGCTACCCAGTACAGAGATAAGACTGAACATCTACTAACAAGGCTTGTTACCTTTAGGATCTAAGAAGTATCTTAGATCTTAGATTAGTATCTAGGATCTAAGAGGTATCTTATTCTAGGAACCTTATCTAGGATCTATGTTCTAAGAGGTATTTGAAATAAGGAGATCAAAGACTCTGTGCCCCCCCAATCCCACTCCCACAAGTACAAAATACCTGGACAGTCAAGGATTTTTCTTCCTGGTGCCAGAGAAGAAGTGAAAGATGGAGGACAAGGACCAGAAGAAAAAGGTGGGAGAGAAAAGGAGGTTTTACACTAAAGAAATTGGACAAACTCATTCTGGTAACAGTTAGGGTAGGAGCAGGCCCAGAATAAGATTAATTTAAAGCAAATCCGCTCAGCATAAAGGAAATCTCTCAAACACTAAACCTTGCCTAAGGATACAGGATCCTTGGTCAGACTTTGTATTATGCCATTCTTGCCGAAGAAATTACTTGACATTGAAGGAAAGTATGCAATGTGACAGAAACAGTTAATTCAGGGACTAGGATAAAAATTAATCAGCATAATTTAAATGGGCATCCTCCGGATTATTACTCTCAAAGTTTGAATAAGATTCAGTGAACTCAGAACAAAGAACCAGGTTGGACGTTAAGAATTAAGATGATTGAAGTAAATATTTTACTAGAAGAGCTATAAAATAATGCTGAGGAAATCTAGAAAGTCAATAACGTGATTCCTCCCAAATGAGATGGAAAATAAAAAAGATCAATGAAAGAGGAAAGAGACTAAAGTAAATATTTAAAGAGGAAATACAAATTAACCATCTATCAATCAACAAATTGGATGAATGAAAAATGACCCATCTTGGAGCATAAGGCCACAAGAGTCCAGGCGCATTAGAGGATGAGGTAGCTATCACATCCTCATGTGGTAAGAGGAATGAGAGGACTAAATCCCAAGTTCAAGGATCAGACAAACACCAGACTTTTTACCTTTAACACCATTTTTTAAAAATGGAATGAAAAAGGAAAACTGGAAGCCAGGCGTGGTGGCATGCACCTGTAATCCAAGCACTGGGAGGCTAGAGGCCAGGGATCGCTTGAGTTCGCGGGTTCGAGACTACCCTGGGAAACATAGCGAGACCTGGTTCTCAAAAATGCAGCCAGGTGCGGTGGCGGGCGCCTGTCATCCCAGCTACCGGGGAGGCTGAGGCTGGGGATCGCTTGAGTCCACGGGATCAGGATGACCCCAGGCAATATAGCGAGACCTAGCCCCCCACAAAAGAAAAAGGAAAACTGACTTCAAACTTCTAATAAACAAGCTTGAAGTGAAATAGTGACATTTTTCAAACCTGGATGGACTGAGATACACCCATTCTTAAAAAATTACTTGAAGATGTGATAGCTACCTCATCATCTGATGCACCGGGCTCTTGTGGCCTTACGCTCCAAGAAGGCCCAGCCTTCATTCTACTAGACCAAGGGCAGACGGCCCACTTTGCCTCTTCTCCAGGCTTGACCACTATGCCATCATCAAGTTTCCTCTGACCACTGAGTCAGCCGTGAAGAAAACAGAAGACAACAGCACGTGTGCGTTCATTGCGGTATGAAGGCAAACCAGCACCGGGTCAAACGGGCTGTGAAGAAGCTCTATGACAGTGATGCAGCCGAGGTCAATACCCTGCTCCGACCTGATGGAGAGAAGAAGGTGCATGCTTGACTGACTCCTGACTATGATGCTCTGGATGTTGCCAACAAAATTGGGATCATCTAAACTGAGTCCATCTACTAAGGAAAGGAGATCACAGAGGCCAGAAAAAAGAGCAGATCCAACTCCAAAGACCAGAGAAAGCTAATCTAATGACACTATGCAAAGAAATTTTTAAGGATTATACGATTTAAATTAAAACACATACACACACACACACACACACACGAGAGAGGCAAATATGCCAGATCTCACGGTGCAGCTGTGCACAGCACAGGGTGAGAGCACCCCTGTGATGGGGCTGAAAGGCAAGGGTGAAGCCACAGGCTATTTACCCAGGGTGCCTTTGGAGGTCCAGGTGAGAAGAAATGGCTCGGATGAGACATGCCCTGAGGGCAAGAAAGAATCCACAGCGGTGAAGACTCTCCGTGGCTATTAGGAGCCGCAGAAGCAGCTCTGGGGGTGCAGCCATTCCCAGGAAGTTACCACTGTCAATCTCCCAGAGATGGCAGTGGTGGAGGTCACTGAAGATGCCATCGTGGCCCTTTTGTTCAGCGTCCCTGTTCTAGGCACACAGAGGCGGGAAGATGCTATCTTGGTCTTCTGCTCAGGATACTTGTTCCAGGTATTTACTGGCAGGAAGACACCACTTTGGAAATGTGGCCTTTTGCTTGGGTTACTTGCTTCAGGTCTGGAATGGTGGGAGGATGCCATCGTGGACACCTTCTGTTTAGGACTTTAAACACTGGGCAATAACGAGGGTAAGGTACCTGGCCACTTGTTTTTATTTTGGGCTTTTTTGTTTTGTTTTGTTTTGTTTTTTTGAGATTAGTCTCGCTATGTTACCCAGGGCAGTCCCAATCCCACGAACTCAAGCGATCACCAGTCTCAGCCTCCCAGGTAGCTGGAATTACAAGTGCGCATCACCACACCCAGCTATTTTTTTTTTTAGAGACTAGGTTTCGCTATATTGTCCAGGGTAGTCTCGAACCCACGGACTCAAGCGATTCCTAGCTTCAGCCTCCCGAGGCTGGGATTAAAGGCGCACACCACCGTGCCCGGCAGTACCTGGCCATTTGTGGCCTCAGAAACTGTTTTCCCCACTCTAGTAAATAAATCTCATTATTGTTGTTCCTGAGTCTGAGTGGTCTCACAATCGTACACAAGGGTGAACAGGGCTCTGATAGTTGACGGGTTAATTATGGGGCACTGTTCTGTGCCAGAGTTTCAGTGCCCCAATACAGCCCAGTATCGCTTCCTCACCTAGGATACTGGGTCCCAGGCTTCTCATCCAGTGGGCTACTGCAGGTCTGCTTACATGAGGGTAACCTTCAGGGAGCCCAAGAGCAACAGAGGACCTGCAGCTCTCGGGTGCATGGTTCTTTCCAAGTCTTTGCATCTCATCCTGTCACACTGCCAAGCCTAGATCAGTGTCACATGAGGTCACTCATGGGCACAGGTAGAGCAGCAACAGGAATGCTTCTTACTAGTCTCTCCCAAAGACCTTGTATCTCTTTCTTTTAAAATCATGAAAATAACAAGTCTCTTGGAAAACAAAAATCCTGTCAAGCATATAAAGCTTTATAGTATTTTCCCCCTCAATGCTGTCCCCAGAAATAACCACTATTATGAATGCATTTTCTATGCACATTTAAGTATTTCTGTAAATTTTTGTATTATTTTCACAGAAATGGGATCAAACTATATATATGTTTGTTTTTTATCCCACCCCAACGAAACTATATAGATTGTTTGGTGTACTACCTTTTAGACTTAATAATATGTAATGTTTCATTAATGCTATATAGAATTATATTAATATTTACTATGTATAACACAGTAGCATAAAGAACAAATTTACTTAGCCAATTCCCTCTGGTGGATAGCTATATTTTTTCTAGCTTTTCCCTGTTTCAAAAATACTGCAAATAAAATCTATAAATTAATAAATCTGAATAGTTACGTGATGTGAGTATAAAAGATAAACTTCTGTAAGTGGAATTGATAACAATGAGTAAAAAAGTAAATGGTTTTCCTACCCCAAATTTTCAGGCACACATAGCAAAAATAAGCTAATAATTGCATTTTAAAAATTAATTTCCATTATCCTATTATACACAGAAACTCATGTCAGATTACGGAAATAGGTTAACTATAGTGACTAGCTTCCGTATATTGCAAGTTTTTATCTTTCCTATGTCTCAAAGGATCTCTAGTGAGAGGCTATATTAGGAAGAGTTAGAGCTTTTGAAATTGCAGCTGCTGCTAGAAAGACTATTATGTCATAAAAGCATTACACAGCAGCATCAACTTCATGAGAACTGGCAACTCAAGTGCTTCTTTACAGGTACTGTGTAAACTCTTTAGGCACATATTCAGGTTAGCATTTGGCTGCAAGTTGCTTCAATTTTCCAAAACTGACAAAACTTTGGTAATACCTGCTATAAAGGCAGTGTTTTACTTCATGACTAGATAATTTCAGATATTCAGTGAAAGAGTTTGAGGGGAAGGGAATTTTGTATGAAGCCTGAAAATACATAAAAGGTGAACTAAAAGGCTAGAATAAGGTTCCTGTAATAAGCTATAATATACAAATATTTTCTGATTGGTATCAATGTTGGTTAAATCCTATACTATTTCCTAAAATGAATTTAAAACATCTACCACTCCTTCAGTCTAAAAAGATCATTATAATGACAATGATTTCTTTTGCAAAATAGGGTCAAACAATTTTGGGGGGTAATTTCCTAAAGGTAAGTTCTACGAATACTCTTCTTTTAATGAGAAATATCCTAAATTAATATACAAACCACTATAATATAATGAGTCTAAAATTAACTAAGATGCTTTATGAAGTTTTACATATATTCTTCTACTATTCAGAGTTTGACTCTGGCCTGAAGATCTGAATATATCACTTAGTTATTATCGCTGTCAGTAAAGATGGGAATTAATGATCCATAGAATTAAATTAAATGGCATTCTGAGAATTATCCCCTCAGCTAAATGACCTTATATTATAAGAGAGAGAGAGAGAGGATAGATGATAGGTAGGTAGGGAGGGAGGGAGAGAGAGAGAGAGAGAGGTTATAATTCACCTATGTTATAGTTCAACTGCTCATATTCTTTCCCTAAGGCTTTATAGAAAAGTGACAATATGACACTAATCTCTCTCTTAAAAAATCCTCAGCTCTATTAATAGAAGCCAGAAGACTATGGTAGGAAGAAATGTGGAGCAAATGATTAAACATGAGTCTCAGAGATGTTTCAAAGGCAACGTTGAGATGTCAGGAAACTGCTTCCAAATTTCTGCAAAGCAGCCAACCTCCTTTACTAACTTGAATTAGCTCAGATCATTCACTGATGGCAACCTCCACCCAACATTCAAAGCCAGTAGACACTTCTTAGCCTCTTACCCGTGCTCTCCGCCACACAATGTTCATCACTGTTTTCTACCAACCTGTAACTCTCTTCTTTTTGTTGTTCCAATCTTCCACTAACTTTTCTCTCCTTACTCTGATCCTTAAATGTTCCATTTCTCCAGGGTAAGTATGTGTATACACATGCATGTGCACGCACACACACACAAACACACACACGACAGAATTTTAAATGAACTGCCAGGGAACTGATGGCCAGTAAATCAGAAAAGTTTCTAACTCAAATCTCCTAACCCCTCCTCAGAAGTTCTCTCCTCTCTACCCTCTCCCACTTTCTTCTCTAGCCTCAATTTTGATTCTTCATCAATAATAAAGTCCTGTCTAGGAGCTCACACTGCAACCCAAGTCTTGGGATGCTGTTGGCCTCCTACAAAGCTGTGGTCAAAGATGAATAAAAAGCTCAAAAAAAGGAGCACCTTGTCCCACCACATATCTCATTTCCACAGAGTGAACTGTGCTGGGGGACAGCTCTGTGTCTTTTGGGTTCATTTATATACTCAGCAAGACTGTTTCTGATCTGCAGAGCCACCGGAGCACAGCCTTGCAATCACAGTATTCTTGCAAAGCCACCAGCATTCTTGCAAAGCCACTGGTAGGTCTGTATTTTAAGACTAAGTTTTGTTTTGTTTTTGTTTTTGAGACTAGGTCGTGCTATGTTGCCTGGGGTAGTCCCGATCTGGGATTAGATCTGAGTAGTCCAGATCTCGGCTTGGACCTGGGATCCTGCAGACTCAGGCAACTCACAGCCTCAGCCTCCCAGAAGCTGGGATTACAGGCACACAACACCACGCCTCGCTATTATTATTATTTTTGATACTAGCTCTCACTATGTTGCCCAGGGTGGGTCTCGAACCCACAGACTCAAGCGATTCCTACCCTTGGACTCCCTTCCTATGCTGGAATTAAAGATACATGTCATCGCACCCGGCCCTACGTCTAAGTTTAGAAGTGGAACTGTCAGTTTGAAAGTGACCAGTCCATGATGGCAGAGTGACAACCTTCAGGGAGGATATCTAAATGAACTGAGTCTGTGCTTGTTGGGGAAGGGACAAAGCTTTTTTAGAAAGTGGGAATATGTAAGCATGCCTGGTCAGCTTGCAGCATTTCCATCTCTGTAGCCTGCCCTTCTCCTGAGTCCAGGGTCTAACATGACCTACAGAAGTCACTTAGCATAACACTCCCTCCTGATGATAGTTCATGAATGCGAAAAGCTTTGAGTAATCACCTCCAGGCTGGGTTCAGACATGCCACATCAAATCCAAGTCAAGGAAAGCAATGGAAAGGCATCTCCTCCTCTTGCAAAGCAGCTCCAGGGGAGTATGAAAGTTCTTTGAGAAATGGCAGCACTGTTAACAATTGCCAGTATAGGGAAACAACCCAAATACCCCAAACAGACGAATGAAAAAGATGTGATATATGTGCACAATGGGATATTATTATTCATCAATTAAAAATGACAAATTGGAAGCATTTGTGATCACATGGATGGACCTCGAAGGAATCATATTTGCAGAAATAAGTCAGAAAGAAAGACAGAATGAAGGCCAGGCAGGGTGACTCGTGCCTGTAAGCTTCAGCCTATGAAGCGGCCGGGGCTAGGGATCGCAGTTCGAGTACCACCTGGGGCCCGTAGTGAGACCTAGTCCCAAAAAAATAGCTGGGCGTGGTGGCATGTGCCTGTAATCCCAGCTACCTGGGAAGCTGAGGATGGGGATTGCCTGAGTCTGTGGTATCCCGGGCAACAAGAGCCTGCGGTTCCACGGGCAAAAAATAGCAAGACCTAGTCTCAAAAAAAAAAAAAAAAAAAAAAA
>PVHY01012526.1:14727-44302 GCA_004024945.1 Uropsilus gracilis | reverse complement strand
AGAAGCTTCTAGTGCCACAAAAAAATTGTTCCGTCAATGTCCATGGACCAAGTCTTGGCTCTACTACACTCCTGGGAAGCTGCTTATCACTGTCACCCCTATTCCACGGATCAGAAGAAAGATGCTCAGAGAATGGGAAGTCCATGGACACACAGCAAAAATGAATAGAGATTTGAATTCTGCTCTGTCAGACTCTGGCGGTCAAGTTTTTAAATCCCAAGCAGTACTTCCCAGCTCCTAAAGAAGGCAGAAACCAGAGTGAGGCTCAAATCCATGAGGAGGCCTGGGGGTCACTTCTTCAGTTTTTGGCTTCTGCGTTGTCTCCTTAGACCAGAGCCTTTCCAGTACCTGTCCCTCACTCACCCTGCCTATTCTTGTACCTTTGTGAATGGAGCTGATGGAACATTTGCCAGAGTGGCCGGGAGAGAATTATTTCTTCCCTTGCTTTCCCCTATTTGAGCTTTTGAAAGTGCTTTCTCCCATCCCAGGACCTACAACATCCTTTCTTTTTTTAATTACTCAAAAGCGCTTCATCTTTTATTTCACTTTCTGACTGTGCTTGTGCCTTCAACACCTACACAACAATTTTCTGCTCCTTGATAAGAAAAGCCCGCTTGATCCTGTTCTGGACACATTTAGCACACATGGAGCTAACATAGCCCTGGCTGGTGTGTTTTTTGTTTTGGATAAACAAAAAAGGTTTGTAAAACCTTAGTTCTTACACAGTATGTACTCCTCTAAGCTGGCCTGAGCACATGCCACATGCAGATTTTGGTGCCTTCCCAACCTTCTTGGTATAAAGGTAGACAATTCTATTACCGGGGGTCTGGGACAGCCTAGTTTTGTTAGAGGCCTTGTTGTAGGAGAGCCTACGACAGTATGTCAAACGCTGGACCATTCTGAATACCTCTACACAATGTCCCCGGAAGAGTACAAACATCCTTTCCAAGGTCACAGACATCCTCCCCTGAGCCCCGTGAGGGGAGGTAGGGCAGGTAGGGTCTCCCCCATAGTGCAGACAGGGAACTGAGGCCCCAGCACCATCATATGCCATGCCAGGGCAGCACAACTGGACCAACGGGCTCTTGCTTCAAAGAACTGACCATGGAATTGACTGCTAGATCTTTCCTGAAGTCATGGTGTAAGGGGTAGATTCTGGCAGACCCCAGGCCTATCACTCACCAGCTGTGCAAACTTGAGCAGGTCACTTCACCTCTTTGAACCTCAGACTTACCAAAAACGAAAACAAGAAACAAAAGACCAACATATACAAACCACCAGGAGAGTGCTAGTACCCACTTGAGAGATGATTGGCTAGATAAAATAATACTTCCAAAGTTAGCACGTAGCACAGTATCTGAAACATACGGGGTCCTCAGATCACGAGGTTATTCTTATATTAAGTACCTAACATAGTACATCAGCTCAAGGGGTTTATCCAAGTAGGGACAATCTCACATCTTTTTAAACTGCTGTACTCAAGGCACACGCATCTGGACAACAGCCCTGTAACTCATTCTGTTTCATGGATGAGGCAACAGAGGCTCAGAGACAGAAAGTGATGCCCTAATTTCCAGCACGACAAGAGGAAGAGTCTGGACTGAGAGTCAAGTCTGTCTCCATAACACAAGTCTGTGTCTGCTTCACTGTGCTGGATTCTCCCCATCATGTAAAGACCCAAAGAGGGCAAGGAAGTTATCCGGAGCCTCAAAACAGTTGGAGAATGATCACACCTCTCTGGGGAGGCCTCTTCCAACCTGGCAGCTTTGCCCAAGTCTTAGGATTAAAGGATGACCTTGGTGTCACATTCACTCCTTAGAAGTGTCCAAGATCTAGTCCTCAGTCTCAGGTCATCCCCCAGATCCCATCTTCCCTAGTGATTCCTTCAGCCCCCAGTCCACGGAGGAACCACCCCTTCCCCATTCTCAGCTTTCTTCATGAACTCCCTCTTCCCCCCTTTTATAATCAGCTGAACCTTCTGCCAAAGAAAACTCGTTGATGCCCGCAAACCAGCCAGCCGGGGAGGAGGTTGCCCTGGAATGTTAGAGGGGGGTCATCGAGCTGTTTGTGAGCAGGCCAGCAGAGAAATGTTAGCAGCACCTTTTTTGGGGAAAGTCAGAACTCCATCTCTGGGAAAGGATCCAGGGCAGGCCAGCTCCGAGACCCGGGTCTCAGTTTCCCCACAGCCTCTACCACAGCATTTATGGGGTCTGAATAACTGTAGTTCTTGATTCAACAACTATTAGTTTGGTGCCTGCCACATGTGTTCTTACTGGGGACACAGCAGGGACAAAGCTAAGCCCTATTTTTGAGGACTGACTCTCCAGCAAAAGGTAGTTTCCAGTCTCTCGACATGCTAGAGAGAGCGGCCCCTGACCCACAACCCCCAATTAATATTCTGGAGCTTGACGGTATTGGAATTCAGAATTGCAATAGTTTTTGGATTTGAAAAAGTGATCCAGTCCACCCATCTCCCATCAATAATATGAATACTGCTGTAGGCAGAGGTGTGGATACAGACTGTAAGTAGGATACATAAAGGTTCTGACATCTTGTCCCAAAACAGATGACTGGTTGAAAAAAATGTGGTATTTATACACAATGGAATACTACTCATTAATTAAGAATGACAAATTAGACGACTTCTTGACAACATGGATGTACTTAGAAGGAATCATACTAACAGAAACAAGTCAAAAAGAGAAAGACGGAAGTCAAATGGTCTCACTAATATATGGGACATATTGAAGAAAAAAAAAGTAAATAAAAGTCATGAGGAAAAGACAAAACAGGCTGAGCACCAAACCAAGCACACAACAATGGACAGAAGGGAAAGGGGGGAGGGAAGGGAGGAAGGGGGCAAATCCCAGGGATTGCAAAGATGTGAAATTTACATATAAATTAAAAAAAAAAAAGGTTCTACATCTCAGTCTATTGAGGTCAGGTTTTGCTTCCAAATGAAGTTTCTTTGAGTGTACAAAAAAAAAAAAAAAGCCCTTGGTTGCCTGAGATTTTGGGGCTGTGGAGTTGAAGATAAGAAACTGAGTTCCTGATTCCTCTCCCCCTTGCACACATGAGAAAACTGAGATTCAGGGTGGGGGGAGTCACATGCCAAAGACCTTAAAGCAAGCAAAGGTGCAGGTGGGGATGCAGGACTCCAAACACAGAGATTTATCACCTCCAGGGACCCTGACTGGGAGACAAGCAGGGGCCGAGTAGAGAAGGGTCTTTAGCCAGGTTCTGCCAGGAAGGAGTTAAGCTCAGACTGGGCCCCTGCCAGTCTTCTGCACCTCAGCTCCTTGCAGGGCCTGCCTGTCTGGGGCCTGTTTACCAGGCCACGCTTGCATCACCAGCTTTAACGTGCAGTGCAAACACACTCACATTCTTGGGTCATGAGAAATGCACAACTGTGGTGACATCATGCCTGGAGAGGAGGTTTTCACCAGCCTCCCTCTTGCCCACAGTCAAATCTGTTTAATTAGCACCCTTCACTGGAACTCTTGTCTACTTGTAAAAACCAACTGGAGAAACTCTTATGGGTGGGGGTATTGGGGTTGGAGTGTGTGTGTGTGCTTCAAGAGATAAAAATAGCCCATCTAGGACTCCTTTTGGGGTATTTGTGAGTACTAACGCACCACTGTTTATATAAATCTATGTTAGACGGGACATTTTTTTCCTGGACTTGACTTGGAAACAGGATGAGAGAAACCACCCATATCTTTTTGTTCCCACTCTAGTTTTTCCTATGGGAGGGAGACACGCAGGTCAAGCAAAAAGGCCCTTAGAGACTACATCAGCTTATTATATAGTCAAGGAAAGGGAGGTCCAGAGAGGGCAGGGTCGTGCCTGAAGTCACACAGCGAAACTCCTAAATTCCCACATCCCTCACATGAATTTGCAGCACTATCCCCCAGTTTGGTTTTATGGGTTGATTTTTCAGGGTTCTGGAAATAGACATGCTTTGGCTTGTGCTTCCTGGCTGTGTTTTGATGTCAGAGTGGAGGTGATGTTGGTATTGGTGGTGGATGTGGAATGGAGGTGGAAGGAAAGAAGATTTGGGAACACAGGAAACCTCAACCTAATCCCCCCTTTTCTCCAGACAACCCTAAACTTCCTTTTGTTCCCCCACCCAAGAAGTTTCACCCCCTCACTGGTTTCCTTTCATGACCATTGAAGACTTATCGTTTCTCAGCTAGGGCTACTAGATTTTTAATAAATGCAAATATAGGACATAGTTAAATTTGACTTCTAGGCGAACAACAAATAATATATTTTTTTTTGAGACTAGGTCTCACTATTTTTGCCCATGGTACCGCAGGCTCATGTTACCTGGGGTACCACAGATTCAAGCGATCCCCAGCCTCAGCTTCCCAGGTAGCTGGGATTACAGGCACACGCCACCACACCCAGCTTTTTTTGGGCACTAGGTCTTGCTGTGTTGCACCAAGCAGGACTCGGACCGCAATCCCTAGCCCCAGCCACTTCATAAACTGAAGCTTTCAGGCACGAGCCACGGTGCCTGGCTCAACAAGTAATATTTTAATATAAATATATTCTGTGCAACCTCTGAACATAGAGTTATCTGGCAAATTGTTGCCCTTCATCTCTATGTCATCATTGTGGGAGACATTCTGGACTGTCTCCCATCAACCTTCCCTCTCCCTCCTCCTTAACTGAATCCTGGTTTCATCTGGGGTGACATTGTGTCCCAGGTCATGAATCATGATTAGGCTAGTCATGATAATCCTGTTCTCCTTTGCTTTGGCAGTCTTGCTGTCAGGGATGATCTATCTGGTGGCTTTAAAACATGTCTGCAGTTTTTTTTTGCACCTTCCTTTTGAAAAGGCAGGAACTCATCCCCTCCCCTAAACGTAGGCTAGACTTAGTGACTCATTGCAAAGAGTAGCTTCCAAGTCTGGGTCATAAAACCATTGTTGCTTCTGTCTTGCTTTCTTAGATTACTCACTCTGGGGTACATGAGCTGCCATGTTGTGAGGGCACCCGATAGCTCTGTGGAGAGGCTCACCAAGAACCCGTACTGACATGCCAGGTAAATAAATGAGTGAGTCACTCTGGAAGCAACTCCAGCCCCTTGGAAGCCTTCAGTAATTGCAGCGTGGGCAAAATTTTGGCTATAGCGTGAGCCAGAGAGATCCTCATATTGATCATCTTTAAATTTTCTTATTTATTTTATGATGTTTTTACATTCGGGGAACCTTGCTGACTGGGCAAAGACTGCCCCTCCCAGAGGTAGGCAATTCTTACACACTAGTTGATAAGTACACCTTTCATATACAAACAATCAATTCTGAGTCCACACCCCTAACCACCTCCTTATCTAACCCTCACACACCAAGTCAATATTTCCTCTGCTTTAAATCAACCCAGAATGAGGTAGTATCAGACAACTAGGGGCGAACTCTATGCTCTAATTCTTACTGGGATTGTTCAAATGACCCAGTCCTAAACTCTTTACCTTGTCCTGCCCACAGAAATCCCAATAATGGCTGTGACCTTGGCCTTCTCTTGTCCCTTCTGCCCCCTGAATGACACTGGCGCTTTCCCCTGTGGCCCTGCTTGCTGGCCATGGTTCTTATTTCTGGGAGAACTGTCACAATAAACTTCATATCACACTCATCTTAATAACAAACCTGGATACCAATCACCCTTGACATATTCTGATCCCCCAACTTACTCCTAGACACCTGGCTCAGAGAGGCTTTGAGCTATAGCTCAAATGTTTATTTCTGCCTTCAGCAACCAAGTTTTGGTAACTGTTTGACAGCAATGGATAACTAATACAGATGGTCACATGACCTTGTTCTGGTTAATGAGACATAGGGAAAATATGCTGGGGTGCTTTCTAGGAAGCTTTCCTGATAAAAGGAGCAGAAGGGAGAGGAGAGCTCTGTGCTATCACCCTCTTTGAACAAGGATGGTGCTCACAGAAGTGACAGGCAATGGGGACTATGAGACAGTGAAATAGAAGGATGGAGGAATGAAAAAGAAACAGCCTGTGTTTTTAGAGCATCATCAAGCTAGCGGACCAACTCTGTGACCACCTGCATCCAGCTCTGTTCACAGGTACACAATAAATGTCTTCTTTTTTTTAAGTCACTGAATCCTGAAACGTGCAGCACCCCTTTCCCCCCCAATGAGCAGTGTGCCCCCCAGCATCCCTTTTTAACAGGGTGATCCATGCGATGACTCTGACTCATTTACCTACAGTCTGACTACAGTCTCAAAGGGTGACTAAGCATCCAGATTTTTTTTTTTTTGAGACTAAGTCTCGCTACTTTTTTTTTCTTTTTCTTTTTGAGACTAGGTCTCGCTATTTTTGCCCGTGCAACCGCAGGCTCTCGTTGCCCGGGGTACCACAGACTCAAGCAATCCCCAGCCTCAACTTCCCAGGTAGCTGGGATTGCAGGCGCACGCCACCACGCCCAGCTATTTTTTCGGAACTAGGTCTCGCTACGGACCCCAGGCGGGACTCGAACTGTGATCCCTAGCCCTGGCCGCTTCATAGGCTGAAGCTTACAAGCACGAGCCACCATGCCCGGCCCAGTCTTGCTACTTTTGCCTGTGGAACCACAGGCTCACATTGCCCGGGATACCACAGATTCAAGAGATCCCCAGCTTCAGCTTCCCAGGTAGCTGGGATTACAGGCATGCACCACCATGCCCAGCTATTTTTTGAGACTAGGTCTCGCTATGTTGCCCCAGGTAGGTCTTGAACCCATGAACTCAAGCCATTCTGCTTGAGGCTGCGCTTAAAGGCACACACCACCATGCCGGCTGAGCATCCAAACTAACACCATAATGGTGCTAGTTCTCAGGTCAGTTTTCCTGGCCTTCACGCATAGCCTTTTTTACTTTTACTTCAGAATCAGTCTTAAACCAGAGTCTCTAGGCTGTCTTCCCAGACCACGTGACTTGAAAGTCAAATTCAGTGTAATAGTCAATTATACACTGTGTGCAAAGCATGATGGAAGACCTGGTGAGCACTGGGTACCCATGGGTGAGATTTAAGCAGGAGGGTAACATGATCCCATTGATCTGGATTTCAATGTAGCAATTGGAGTTAGCCAGGGAAGAGGAAAAGAGAAAAGTTGCTAGTGAGTACTGGTTTATTTAAAAAATAGGTATTTAAGGCTGGGTATGGTGGTGTGCATCTTTAATCCGAGCCTAGGGAGGGAGGCTGAGGCTAGCAATCACTTGAGTTCACGGGTTCGAGACCCACCCAGGGCAGCATAGCGAGACCTAGTACCAAAAAATAGCTGGCGTGGTGGCACGCACCTGTAATCCCAGCTACCTGGGAGGCTGAGGCTGGAGCTCTCTTGAGTCTGTGGTACCCTGGGCAACACGAGTCTGTGGTTCCCTGGGCAAAATAGCGAGACCTAGTCTCAAAAAAAAAAAAAAAAGTATTTAAGTGACTTTTTTTTCAAGCAGCATTCCAGCATTCCATGGACAGGACAAAATTACTCTCTTACTAATTGTTGCTTATTCCAGTTTCCAAAATACTCCCAATACAGATCTGCTTCAACTTCCTGAATCCTGTCAAGATTTTCACAAGTGAATTGTGTGCCTGGTCTGGATCTGAGCACGGAGACACACAATGTCGAACAATTCGAATATACCCCAAAGCATCATCACTACACCTCTTCCCTACAGCACCAGAAATTCAAGGTCCAGCAGACCAAGGTCCAGAGTGACACTGTTGAGAGTCTTGGAGTAAAGATTAGAACCCAGAGCTCTGAACTTTCCCTTTCTGGCAGCAGTGAGTGAGGCAATGTGGGTTCCCTCAGATCACTCCGCTATTTCCTCTCATGAGGAGGAGCCTCCACTCAGGCTTGGGAGCTCCCCCAAGGTCAGGAAGCTCTGCCTGCCCAGGATTTCCTGTGTGTGGGAAAGAAACAGGATGAGCAGATAAATCCTTCAAGGCTTACTTGAAGCGTTGGGGCTCCTTGGTCAGTCCATGGCAGCTTGGACAAGATGACCACCCCAATGACATGCGGTTTGTGAGTTTCTAAAAATCATCTTGAAGATGACTGTGCATCCAAGTAGCTCGAGGCTGGGGAGCTCTTTTGGTCCTCCCAGAGGGGACCCTTAGACAAGCATTTAAGTGCAAGAGAAAGTCTGGGCATGGTGGCGCATGCCTGTAGATGGTAGCCTAGGGAGCCACAGCCGGGGCCAGGGATCACAGGTCGAGTCCCTCCAGGGGCACATAGCAAGACCTAGTTCCAAAAAAATATAGCTGGGTGTGGTGGCGTATGCCTGTAATCCCAGCTACCTGGGAAGCTGAGGCTGGGGGTTGCTTGAGTCTGTGGTACCCCAGGCAACGTGAGCCTGTATGCGGTTCCACAGGCAAATAAAGCAAGACCGACTCTCAAAAAAAAAAAAAAAAAGTGCAAGGGATAGATCTGGGAGGTGATCCCAGGAATTCCGGAGTGGGGAGTGAGACAGGAAGGGGATGGCAACTGCTCAAGGAAACAT
Organism: Uropsilus gracilis; assembly: GCA_004024945.1. Lineage (NCBI taxonomy): Eukaryota > Metazoa > Chordata > Mammalia > Eulipotyphla > Talpidae > Uropsilus > Uropsilus gracilis. The sequence continues at coordinate 35,809 of PVHY01012526.1, read as the reverse complement.
TACACAGGCAGTTACCAGGATGGGCAACCAGAGTACATTCCCTGTAGGGTACTCTCAGAGACTGTAGGTCCTGTCTGGGTCACCCCAACCAAGAAAAGACCCCACCCTTTGTTCCTTGAAGGCCACTTCTAGGGCTTCCCTCCTGGAACTTCCAGCTTGCGTGCATGCAGACCCAAGTGTTCTTGGGCCGAGACACCTCCAGTAGAGGATTAACAGGCCTTTTCTTTTCTTTTTTAAATTTATTTATCTTTTATTTTTCTTATTGTTTGCTTACATAGCTCATGTTTGTAGGCATGGTCCTCCCCCCTCCTCCCTCCTCCCCTTCCCCTGGTCACCCATCTGGTCACTCCAGTTCCTTTCTCATTGTCAGTTGTTGGTTGATGATTGGCCCGTTGGTCTCTTTGTGTTCTTTCTGAAGCACTGACCTGGGTGAAGTCCTGCATTCCTGGGGGACTGCAGTCCAGGCTGATCAGTTCTCCATGAATGACCTTAGGGCAGGTGACCCTTCTGAGCATGTCGGTGAACCTCCTGTAGGTCTGGTATGTGCAGCGGTTCTCCCTATTTCTCACTGACTCTGCTTTGCTCCTTTGTTTCCCCCATTGAGATGGGGGACCTTGCTCATGCTGAAAGTGTCTCTGGGTTGGGAGTTTTAGCCCCAGCACCAGAAATGTTGCTGGTGTTTCTTGGTGATAAGTCTTCATTCTTGTCCACAAATGTCTTGTGTCTCAGAGTTCTGACTGTGCTCTTTTTGGGCAGGTGATGGGTATGTTCAGGGCTTTTATTTCTCCGTCTCTTCCAGTATATCTGAATCTAGCAGACATTTTCAAGAAGCAGGCTTGGGTGCTTCAAAGTGATTGTCTGGGGGATATGGGTGGTGTCAGTTCCAGAAGCTGGTCACTAATGGGCTTTACATTCACAGGAAAAGGTGGATGTTGGCTCAGGAGACAAGACCCCTCCTTCCTGGGGATGTGAACAGTGGTTGCAATGCAACAGCAGGACCCCTGGTCTGTCTCATGTAGGGGAACCATGTTGCTTTACGTGTCAGCATCAACCAATATGCATGAATATTTAAGTCTTCCTCTTCCACACTCAATTAGACCCAGCCTCCCTTGCAGCTAAGAGGGGCCTCATAACTGATTTCAGTCAATGAAGTGTGAGCAGAAGGGCTGTGTGCCTCTTTCAGATTTGGGCCAAGTCTCAAGAGACCTGAGCACTCTCCTCTTTTCTCTCCATGGTAATCTTGGAGGCCACATGTTGCAAAAGATGGAACAGCTTCAATGGTACTTTGGAGAAAAACATCAAAGACACACAAATCATAGTGCATACCACTATTATTAGCTGGGGTTAGCTCTAAAAAGTAAAAGGTCAGCGTACCTTGGACATTTTATGGATTCAGGTGGCAGGAACAGTATGGGCAAAGGTCCTGAGGCAGGAAGAAGAAACCTAAAGCAAGCAATCCAGGATTGGATAGCATGAGCAAGGGAGGGTGACATGAGAGAAAGGTCAACATCCTGGTAGAAAGTTCATGCGTTTGTGGAAGGAATTTGGTGTTTTCGCTGTGGTGGGGAAATTGCCTTGGCTCCCTCCTTTCCCCTGGGGGTAGAGCACCATTTTAAGAAGCCAGATTGTAACCAGGAGAGGCTGAGCCTAGAATTTGAGAAGAATGTTGTGTATGGACAGTTGTGGAGTTCAGGGGCCCTCATACCTAGAGACCCGTCTCAGGATCAGAGCCTGTGGTGGGGGAAAAGCTTCTATCTTCCAGTCACAGTCTGCCTCAACTTAGAAGTTTATTCCCAGGTCACCTGACCTGAATTTGGTGAGTCTTAAATCAGGTAACACATTCTTGTTGCCTTGGGCTGTGCTTCTCTCCTCCTACCTGGATGACTATGGGCTCTTCTTGTGGACAAGCCTGAGAACCTCATCACATTATTTTATTTTATTTTACTTTTTTGAGACTAGGTCTCGCTATTTTTGCCTGTGGAACCGCATGCAGGCTCATGTTGCCTGGGGTACCACAGACTCAAGCAACCCCCAGCCTCAGCTTCCCAGGTAGCTGGGATTACAGGCGCCCGCCACCACGCCCAGCTATATTTTTTTGGAACTAGGTCTTGCTATGTGCCCCCAGCGGGACTCGACCTGTGATCCCTGGCCCCGGCTGTGGCTTCCTAGGCTGCTTACAAGCATGTGCCACCATGCTTGGCCTCATCACATTATTATGTTAAGCCTCAAGTAACTGACTTAATTATGAACTTGGGGGCCAGAGCACTTGCCTGATCGCTGGGGCTGCCTTTCCCCTGTTTCCACACCCACCCCCCTATCCTCCCACCCCCGCAACAGAGCAGTGTCCTCTCAGGGAAATGCAGCTAACCCAGCTGTATCCGTGGGAAGGCCTGGCCCTCACACCTAGCCCTCCCAGCCCGGCTGAGGCCACAGGAAATGACCCTCTTAGCGGCCACAAGTTGCTATCCAGAAGACAATGACAGAGGAACGGAAGCCCATTTGTCCCAGCTAGCTGCTCCCTTTGGGTGGAGGCCAGCTGCTGGAAACACAAAACTGAAGATTCAATGGAAAAAATTTTTTTTTAAAAAATGCAAACAAACAATCCTGTGGGCTTCAGCCAAACTTTGGAGGTTCTGAAGGATTTTGTTTTCTTTATTTGTGTGTGTGTGTTTAAAACATAGATAAGACCCAGAGAATCAAAGAGTCTAAGCTTGGAAGGTCAGCTGTCCCACCCAAGCAGCAGGACCCTTGTGGCCTGTGTCCTCTGGTGACTGAACCCCACCCCTCACACTGCTGTTAATCACATCACTTGGCTCTGACCCCCGTCCCCACCCCACCTCTACTCACCACCTAGAAGCTACTCACCACCTCAAACCCAGTCTGCACGCTCTCATTCAGGGTACAGAAAGGAGTTGGGTCTCAAATGCCACTTCCTCCAAGGGGCTTCCTGACCACTCTCTGCGAAACAGCACCTCTGCATCCTTCTTCCTCATAACACTCAAAGCTAACCAGTGGAGAGAGCTGGTTTGTTTACATGAGCCTGGCGCATAGGAGGTACTCAATAAATGTTTATTCACTGACCGGATGTTTTTCAGTGGTTGTTGCTTTCAGATCTAAGTTGGCTCCCATTTCATTGTAGCTCTACAAACATGATTAGATACAAACTCTGTAAAGGGCCAGGAGGCAAGTCAATCAGAAATTCCATTCATTCATTCATTCATTCATTCATTCATTCATTCATTCATTCATTCATTCAGAAGATAGAGCCTTGAGTAAATAAGGTTTCATTCTTGGGGTGAAGACACCTAAGAAAACTTCATGTAGGGGGTTTGAGGTGGAATTTCCATCATAAGAGAAGTCAGGTGGGGCCAGGGGCTGTTCAGTTTGAGAGAACTGCCTGAACAAAGGTTTGAAAATCCAAAAACAGATGACTGGGTGAAAAGATGTGGTATAAATACACAATGGAATATTACTCATCAATTAAAAATGACAAATTGGATGATTTTATGATAATATGGATGGACTTAGAAGAATTCATATTAGCAGAAACAAGTCAAAAAGAAAAAAACAAACCAAGTGGTTTCATTACTATATGGGACATGGGAAAGATAAACTAAAATCCATGAAGAAAAGTCAAAACAGGCCAACAACCAAATTGAAGTACACAACCTGGGGGAGGAGGGTGGGACAGGGTGGGAATGGTGGGGGGGGGTGAGCCCCAGAGATCACAGAGATGTGAAATTTACATATAAATAAATTACTAATTTTTTAAAAAAAGGTTTGAAAAGGTGCATATAAACATGCTTGGAAGAGGAAAAGAACATTGGAGTGTGAATTTTTTTTCCAATTTGGTTCCCTAAAAAATCAGAGATCTGGTTTTATTTGGGGCCGCAAAGATGATCCTTCCCCTTATTTGCCCAAGCACTGCAAGGAAGGATGAAAGATGTGTTCTGTTGCCCTGGAGGCCTTGAGTGTCATGCCAAGCAGTCTGGACCTCTGTCTATAGGCAACAGAGTTTAATAAAAATAATGATCTTGAGAAAGTCTGAGATGTCAGTGGTTCCTGAACTCCTGTTCTCTTAAGAGTTGCAGATTGCCCTCTCCTCACTCCACCCTGCCCCTGACCCCAACATGTTTCTGGAAAATACCATTACCTGGTCTCCATCCTGGAAAAGTAAGTAGGAGGAACAGCCTGATCACCTGCATTTTCACCACTTTCTATATGTTCTCCTCATTCACCATATTTGAGACCGGCAAGGCTGAGAGAGAGGAAAGATTGAGGTCACTCAGCCAGAACAGTGGCAGAATGCACATCCGAACCAGGTTTGTCTGTTCTTCCATATTTACCTGCATCATTTGCAGTGCTCTCTGGACTAGCTCCTTTCTCCAGTTTTCTTTACCCCTGAATGCAAGAATCTGGGCCACAGCTGGGCCTGCCAGCCCTGTCCTCCCTCCCTCTCCCTCTCCCCCTCCCCACTCTCAAAGGTCAGGTACCTCCCAGCCTCCCGAGGGCATGCCCATTTATGGCTCTGTTGTTCCAAAATGTGGCCAAATTTATAAACTCCCCTTTCCTGGAGACAAGAAACACTGCCCAAAGTGCAGTGTGGGGGCAGAGCTGGGAGCTTCATCCTAGGGCTGGACTTCAGCCCAGGCCCAGGCCCAGTGAGCTCTGGATTGGACTAACTCTAGCCCCTCCTTGAGCCTCAGTTTCTCTACCTACAAAGCAAAGGAACTGGACTGTATCATTCTTTAATTTTTCTCAAGTCTGGACATATCTAATTTACTGCTTTCCTATGTCATTTTCTTAAATCCATGGGCCTGATAATACAGACAGGAAGGTGCTGGAGGATGGATGCAAACTCGAGCTCCTTTCCTTTGCTTGGTTTCTTTTTTGGGGGGTGGGGGGGCAGGGGCTTGATTTTTTTAAATTAAAAAGAAATGTCCCCCCCAAGTTCACCCATTGTAAAGTAAAACCTCTCCTTTCAGCCACCTATCCCTACTCCCCACCCCCAAAGTATTCTTTGTCCCAAAGTATCTGAAGCATCCTCCCCCAAAGGATCCAAATGTGAGGTGGAATTAAGAACAGGATCCTCTCCTTCTATTGATGCATGTGTTTGGGTTCATATGAGGAGGGTTTTATGGCAGTCATTTAAAATTTTTTTTATATAAATGGGAATTCACACAAGCTTGGACAAAATTCCCAGTTTGTATATTTTGATTGGCATGTTTACTCATGTCATGTGTTACCCCTTTTTTATATCAAACTCATCTTTAAAATAAAGACCAGTTTGATGTAGGTATAATTGACATATTGTAAAATCCATCCATTGTGGCTCAAGGATTTTTTTTTGTAAATTTGTAGAGCTGGGTAACCATCCCTACAATTCAGTTTTATGATATTTCCCTTCCTCTCAGCAAGTACCCTTAGGTCTGTTTATGAGACTGTCTGGTCTCTCACTCCAGCCCCAGGCAACCGCTGATCTTTCTGTCTCCACATTTAGAACTTCTTTTTTGGACAGTTCATGGAAATTTCTACTATATAGTCTTCTGCATCTGACCTTTTCTCTTAGTATAACTATTTGGAGGTTCATCCCCGTGGTAGAGTGTGTCTATATTTTGTCCTTTTACCACTAATATTCCACTGGATAGATACATTCCACTTGGCTTATCCATTTGCCAGCTGGTGGACATTTTGTGTGTTTTCAGCTTAGGGCTATTATAAATAACATAGCTCTAAACAATCATGTACAAGTCTTTGTGTGGGCATGTGTTTGCATTCTCTTGAGTGGATACTTTAATTGTAACCTTTTAAACTGCTATGGATTCCCCCCATTGGAAAATCACTCTAATGTCATAATTAGTTCCCCATAGATGTACACTTAGGTTGTCTGCAAGAGGCCTTTCAGTCTTTCAAGCCCTGCATGCAGAACCTCCTTACTCATCCATTTGTGGGCACATCTGTAGGGAGAGAGAAGGCTGGGTCTCAGGGTAAGTACATTTTTACATTTGTTGCATTGTTCACAAGTCATCCTCTGTGATAATCTTGCTTCCTCTTCAAAGGGACAGGAAATGGTGAGAAAGGTAAAGAAAATCACTGTAAAGAGAATACATTCAGGCCCCATCCCTCACCACCTACTGAGGGTGAGGGACTGGATGAAGAGGAGAAATGTCACTTGTAGAAGTCCCCAAGGTGAGAGAGTCATAGATAGCTGAGCAGGAAAAAGAAGCTGGGACAAGGACTAGAACCTTTCCTGCCAAGTTTCTCGTTTGCCTGCCAGTGATACAGTGAGCTCTATCGTTGGGGTTTGCAAGTGGAGACTGGTCAACCATTTGACAGGAGTTGTAAATAAACCCTCAAAATCTGGACTACATGGTTTCTGAGCCAGCAATGTGAGTGAGGGCTTAAGAATGTGGGACTTGTTGGCTAGAACCCTTGGTTCAAATCCCAGCTCTGCCATTTGCTAGTTTTGTGGTGTTGGGCAAGTAAAATCAGATGTAAAATAGGGATATGACTTCACCCTCAATTAGGAGTTTTCAGATCAGGGCTAGGGTAACAGTTCTCTGGAGTCATTAGGGTATAGTTCTTGCTTTTTCCACTCTTAATGTGTAACCATAATCTTCATATCCAGTTGACCAGTCAGAGAGTTAACCTTCATGTCTATATGAGGAAAGAGGAAGAGGTGGTAAAGGATAAATAGCACGATCTGGTTCTTTATCGAGCGGTTACACCAGCCTTAAGGGTAGAGGAACAGATGGTAAGGAGACAAGGAACAGCTCTGTTCCTTCCAGCTCCTAGGTTACCACTATTCTGACTCCTATCACCATAGATTTATCTTGCTTGTTCTAGATCTTTATACAAATGTCATCACACAGAACATTCTTTTGGCTCTGGCCTATTTCACTCCACATTATGTCCATTCCGTTATGAATTCCTGAGTGTTTTTCAAATCTCCCTTCATCCAGAAGGAGACCTTTGTCAACATTCAGTCTTTCATTAATTTCTTCTATTATGAAGTCATTCAAAAAATATCTTTCGACCCCCTGACGGCTGGCCAAACGCAGTCACCATAGCGAAGGTTGCTGGATTCTGACCTTTTAGGATATCTTCTAATCTGACCCAAATCTATTTTGGCTCCAAGTTATGAGGATAACAGTTCTACTTTGAACTATGCCAGCATCAGGTAGAATCCCTAGTAGACAGAGGCCATACAACCTGGGGAGGGAGGAGATCCATTTCTGGTGTCCACAGATGAGCACCTATTAGGTGCTTAGCAAACAGTGGTACAACTATTTCCTTGGCATGGGAGCACAGCGAGAAGCAGGGCCACTCTCTTTTATAAATTTTCACAGACCCTATAAAGTAGTACCATAATTATCTCTATTTTACCAACGAGAAAAGGGTGTTCTGTGAGATGAAGAAATTCATTCCAGGTTGCACAGTTGGTGAATGGCCGAGCAGGATGTAAACCTAAACCTACTGAATATAACCCCACACTTTCCCTCCCTCTGCCTTGGGGAGTTGGCTCAGTGCACACCTCCTTCATTTAATCCTTGACACACTGGAAGAGGGTCCCAGAATTGTCATGGACAAAGCCTGCATGCTTCGCTTTGCCATTTCTTACTGTCTTTCTCCCACTGTAGGGAGCAACCCAGTATGAGTCTCTGGTTTTGGCTCTTGTCCATTTTTTTTTTTTTTTGCTTCAAACCATATTAGAGGCAATGGAGATAGACATAACTGACCAGCAGCTGCCAAGCCCCAACCCCAATACCCTGAGCCTGGTTCTAGATGGTCTCACCAAACTTGGCCTCCCTCCATCCTGCCTGAGGACTTTCTGAGGACTGCTCACCTTGGTGCCCTCCTGGCTCATATAAAGTAGCTCCAAACAGCAGCATTTTCCTGAGGGACAGTCTTCTAAGCAAGAAGCATGAGGCTGCACATCTGAGCCAGTTGTTACCGATGCCTTGACTCACCCAGCCAGCTCCCAGTTCCTATTAGTGAATGCATCTTTCATGTTAACTGCTGGCTTGCAAAGGATGCATGCCTCGGTTTTTCCGAAGATGTAAAATCTGTTAGAGAGGAAAAAAATTCCTCAGGAAAAAAATTTCCTGATTCCAAGAAATAGTTAAGTTTTCTCCATGGTAGCCAATTTTCCAGGGAAGAAAGTATGTCAATCTTATGATATAATTGAGTGGTTTTCAAAAACTCTTTTTTTCAGCACATGAACCTCTTGGCAGAGGCTACTTAAGCTGAAGCTCAAAGTGAAAATGGTAAAAATGGAGCTTCTGTGAGAGAAGGAGGAGGGGTGGGTCTGTTCAATGACGCAGTTGCCCTTTCTCACCCTAGTCACTCCTCTATGAAACTTGCTACCCTGGCTGTGGAACCCAGTTTGAGAACTCCTGAGAGCACCCTGATTAGGAGTCAGAATCTTTGACCTGAGTCCCAAGGTCATCCTTTATTAGCATATGACCTCAGAAAGAAAATAAACTTCTCTGGGCTCAGTTTTCCCATCTGGGAAATGGTGGGGTTGGACTAAATGTTTCCGAAACCTTTTTCCATCTTGAAGATGCCGTGTCACAGGGGAACTTTCATTCTGAGGTGGTGAGCTGTTGGAAATGCAGGCTTTGTGAAAAAAGAAACAGAGTTCTCTTGTTTGAGGAGATCCAGTAGCAAACCAACTGCTATAAAAATGTTCTCCCAAATAGAGTTGCTGTGGGTCTTCTGGAAGAAACTGACAGAAAATGACCTATAATTTTATTTTTAGAAGGTTAAGTTAAAACATTATGCCGCATGCACTTTAAACTTACACAGTTCTGTGTGTCAATTATAGTTCAGTGAAACTGATTAAAACATTGAAATAATATAAAGAGTAAAGAGGTTTTTTTAAAAAAAAGAGTATGACCCAAGAAATACCACTCCCATAAAGCAAGGCCAAAAGTCACTTAATGGGAGCAAGGGAAAGGAAGAAAAAAAAATCACGAATGTGTCATCTAGCAAGAAACACATTCTAGGGGAAAAAAAAAGAACATAGGTGGAAGATGTCCCCTGTAATCCCATTTAATTAATCTATGTGATTGATTTGCCAATAACCTCTTTCTCATGCTCAGTACATGAGACAGTAGGTAATGAAAGTACCGAATAAGGAAAAGTCTCTCTGAATATTGATATTGACATGTACTGAACATTATTGTAGATTGTTTAAAAAATGCACACACCTACCTAGCTAGGATAACCAGCTGTCCTACTTTGCTCAGGGGGTGAGAGTGGGGTGGAGGGTTCTGGGACACAGAACTTTAAGTGTCTAAACCAGTTAGTCCCAGGCCAACCTGGATGAGCTGGTCTCCCTACATACAGCAGTTACCATGGTAGCAGACATTGTTCCAAACACTTTCCACTTATGAACTCTTCTCATCTGCATCACAACCCTATAAGGTAGGTCCTATTATTATCTCCATTTTATACATCCACGGGGGAAACCACAGCTCAGGGAGGGCAAGTGGCTTTTCCAAGACCACACATCTGGCTGCAGGTAGAGCTAGGATGAAAACCTACCCAATGTGGCTCTGGTGTCTGTAACTGCCACCTCACAATTATTCTTGGTGAATCACAGAGCTGTGGCTAGTCTGGGACTAAGGTAAGCTGGGCCTTCAGGAGACCCAAGCCTGGTTCACTGTGTGATTTTGAGGGGCTCCCAGACACTTTGGGGAGTCCAGGCTGTAGTCTGATATAATGAGGGGGCAGGTCTGAAACAGGGATTTCCCCAATTTTCTAAAGTAGTAGAATTTATCAGGCAGTTGGGACCCCAATATATAAAACAGCTCAGAGTCACAAAGTTTAGCTGAATAGCCTATGTGATGCACAGAATTCCTGAAACTCTAGCTTCCAGAAGCAGAGTGTGAACACTTGTGATTTAATTACTCTCTAAGGACCTTTTGGGTTTTAAAACTAAACCCCATATTTAATTCAAACATCATGCTTCAAAAATGTTCAAGCTGCCTAAGATTCGCTGGGTAGCACAGAGGCCTCAGAGATGAGCCAGACCAGGGGTTCTCCATTGTGGCACCACTTTCATCTGGGGCTAGATATGTCTTTGCTCTGTTGTTTGCATTTTCGAATGTTTAGCAGCATTCCTAACCTCTCACTATCGGATGCCAAGACAACCTGCCCAGCTGTGATAGCCCAAAATATCTCCAGATGTTGCCCAATGTCCCCTGGGAGTAAAAATCAGCCCTGATTAAGAATTACTGAGCTAAACTAATAAAGAGTGCTCATCTTGGGAACTTAATTCTGTAGGGAGGGACAGACGATGTACAAACACAATAATCAGAGAATAATAAAGTATGATAAAATGAAAATGGGGTGATGAGACAGGGTAACTGAGGGATTTCTTCAGGCTTCCATAGATACAGTGAGAATGTGTCTCTAAGAAGGTGATATTTGATCTGGAACCCAGATGTCTGGGGGTTGGGGTGGGGTGGGGAAGGAACCAGTCAGACAAAGATCTGAAGGAAAAGGACTTCAATCTGAGGGAACAATGAGAACCAAGATTGAGAGATAAGACTTAACTTGACTTGATTAAGAAATAATCCTAAGAGCATTGAGGATAAGTGATGGAGTGGGGGGAGGTGATACAGGGGAACTGCAGAAGGCAGGTGGGAATGGGGAGGAGCAGATCTTGCAGGGCTCCTAAACCAAGGGAAGGAGTTTGGATTTTATTTATAAAGCTTATTCTCTGCTATGTGTTCCTGGGTTAGGTGTTAGAGGCACAAAGGTGTTAACTTATCAGTCCATAGAAGGTGAGCTACAGAGGATGAAGGCTCATTCAGTGGGCAGCCTTCTTTTTCCATCCCCAACAGCAATGAATTCAATCTGGGGTGAGTGTAGAGGGGCTTCGTGGTGGAGATGACATCAGAGATTACCTGAAGAAAGAACAAGAATCTATCGTGTGGGGGAAAGGAGGGCAGCAGAAATTGCTTTCCATACTCTATGTTTATGCAAGTGATTTCTCTATGCATATAATTAAATTATTGACTCCTGGTCCTATCCCCAAAGATGTTGAGATGCAGATGGGGGAAACCCACCTAGAGAATGCTCTGAGACTTTCATACCATTTTTTATTGTGCAGTGGAGTATAAATATGACACTGTTAGCTGATCTGTTGTGAATTAGACCTACCTGAGGATAGAGGAGAAAAGTGAAAGGACCCTGTCTCTGCCTGGCTATGCCTATAGTTTACTGCCTTCCCTCAGATGAGGAATCAGAGACTCAGAGGGGACAAGTGACTCTCCCAAGTCACACAGCTCAGAAGAGGTCCATCTTAACACTGAATTCAACCTTATGGACTCCCAGTCCAGTGCTCTTCCCATCAATTAGCTACACTCAGGGTGCTCTTCCCTGGAGGAGGTCCCTGCATATGCTATCCAAGAAGCCAGTGTCCATCTACCTGAAAATCAGCTCTGACTTATATTAGAGGGAATATGAAGCTGAGCAGATCAATTGTCAAAAGCCTAAGGAGGCAAGTACACACACTACAGTGGGTGCCGTGAATACACATATGGCCATGAATGTGCAAGTACCCCAAATGTTGGTTGTTTTCCTTCCAACTTAACACACACATGGAGATGAAGGGGAAAAAAATCCTCATAAAAATGTTCAGACCGCAGGAAATATGTTGGCAACTGTCAGAGGTGTGGACAGGGGCCCTAGCAAGAGCAGGCTCGTATGAGGCAGGTGCCAGGAACGAGAGTGGACCTGACTGCTGGGTGCATGACTAAGAGACTTCTTTCCCTGAAATCTAATCCCCTTTTCTTGCTGAACTGGGCTGTCTTTGCAGCTGGGACCCCACAAAATCTAGAGCTGGAGTTGTGTAAGTAAGTCTAAAACATGTAGTCATGTTAGGCTTGTGATCATAAGTGTGTAGTTGCGTAAGTGGTAAGTATAGAGAAAAAGCTAAGCATAGAGAAGGATGAACAGAGGAATAAGTGTGTAATTGTGTTAGTACATGAGAGTGCATAAGTTATATGTGCAAGGAGATGAGCATGTGAAGAGGTAAATGTGTGAGCAGATAAATGTATAAGTAGATAAATGAATAACTAGGTTGGGATGTGTCTGTAGCATTCCCCACCCTAACAAACAAATCTCATAAAAAAATGTTTCAATAATAATCATAAGTTCTAGCATGGTGGCAGGTGCCTGTAAGCTTCAACCTATGATGAGGCTGGGGCTAGGGATCACGGTTCGAGTCCCAATGGGGGCAACACAGTGAGACCTAGTCCCCCAAAATAGCTGGGCGTGGTGGCACACACCTGTAATCCCAGCTACCTGGGAAGCTGAGGCTGGGGATTGCTTGAGTCTGTGGAACCCCAGGCAATGTGAGCCTGTGGTTCCATGGGCAAAAATAGTGAGAACTAGTCTAAAAAAAAATCATAAGTTCTCTTGAAATAAATGGAAAAATAGAAAATCTCAGCAAAAATATTACAGGTTACAAAAAGGAACCACTTAGACTTTATAACACTGATAAAAAAAATAACCAAAATAAAAGCTTTGCTTGATGGGCTCATTAGTAGAGTGGAGATGACAGAGGACTGAATTACTGAACGCGAAGACAGAGCAACATCATTTACTCAATCTAAACAAGTGAGAAAAAAATTAGTAGATCACATGTACTAGTGGGACAATAACAGAATTAGACATTCTATCACGCAGCTCCAGAAATGGAAAAAGAAGAGCTGAGACTAAGCAGTATTCAAAGCAATGACTATTGAAAATGTCTCAAATTTAGTGAAAGACAATATATATAGTGTTAAGAAGCTAAATTAATTCCAAATGGGATAACCTTAAAGAGACCCACATCAAGATTAAACTTCTTGGTTCATATTATAATTAAACTTCTAAATACTAAATATGAAGAAAAAAATTAAAAGCAGCAGAAAGAAGGGCCGGGTATGGTGGCACATGCCTGTAGAGGTGACAGCCTAGGAAGCCACGGCGGGGCCAGAGATTGCGGCCCGAGTCCCGTCGGGGGCACGTAGCAAGACCTAGTCCCCAAAAAATAACTGGGCATGGTGGCACGCGCCTGTAATCCCAGCTACCTGGGAAGCTGAGGCTGGGGATTGCTTGAGTCTGTGGTACCCCGGGCAACGTGAGCCTGTGGGTCCACAGGCAAAAATAGCGAAGCCTAGTCTAAAAAAAAAAAAAAGCAGCAGAAAGAAATGATTCATTGTCTCTAAAGACCAAATTGAATGGCAGTGAATTTCTCATCTTAAGCTATGGAGACAAGAAGGGAGTGACACATATATTTTTCAAAGGCTGAAGAAAAAAAAGAACTGTCAACCCCAACTCCTATATTCAGTCAGACTTAACTTTCAGGAATGAAGGCGGAAATAAGATTTCTCAGATGAATGAAAACTAAGAGAATTTGTTGCTAGCAGAATTGTCACTAAAGAATAGACAGGGAGAATGGGTGTTCTTCAATAGAGAGAAAATAAAAAAGAAAGGTAAGGGACCTTTGAAAACGAGTGAAGAGACATGGAATGGGTAAACTACATGTCACTTCATGGTTTTAAATTGTACTTTAAGGTTGAAGCAAAAGTTATAGTACCATTTGTGGTGGTACTATAACAATGTGTGCAGGGGTAATACTTAAGATAGTTATCTTTAAAGTATCAGAGACTAAAGAGAACTATACGGACACTATGTTTTTCACTGATCCCGTAAAACACTGACATCAGTATCCTGTGATGAACTACATAATTATATGGTAAAACAGAATAATCACTAAGAAAATATACTCAAAATATATAAATCAAGTTAGAACTCTAAAAATTATTTAAGAAATCCATCCACATGGAGACAAGTAAAAAGCAACAAAGGATGAGAAACAAGGAAAAAACAGAAAATGTATAATAAAATGGCAGACTTAAGCTCTAGCACATCATTTGTTACTTTAAATGTAAATGGTTTAAATATACCAATTAAAAGTCAGAGACGGAGAGATTGTTGTGTATTTCACGCTGTTGTATGTTGTATCATGCATGTGTTTTCCTCTCCAGCCCAGGGCTCTGATGCAGCAGCAGCTACAATATTGATTCCAAGAAGAACCAAATTGCCATTTATGAATTCCTTTTAAGGAGGAAATGATGGTGACAAAGAAGGATTGTCACATGCTTAAATACCCTGAGCTGCTGGCAAAAATATGCCCAATTTTCATGTCAAGAAAGCTATGTAGTTTCTCGAATCATGAGACTATGTGAAGGGGTAATTTACCTGGAGACATTTCTACTGGTACCTTACCAACAAGGGTATCCAGTATCTGTGACTAGCTCTACCCAGGGTGATTGTGCCTGTCATGCTGTACTACAGTCACCCTGAAATGGGCAGGCCATGGACCAAAAGTCTGAAGGGTGAGTAACGTGCCAGATTCATGCAAGAGAAAGCTGACAGAGACACTTATAAACTGAGTATTTTGCTCCTTGGTGGATAAGAAAGTTGCAGCCAGGACTGTCAGCAATCAAATTCAAGTTCATAGATGAATTTGGTTGTGGATAGGGCCAGCCACCACAAAAAAAGTTGTATTTTGTCCAATAACCCTATGAAGGGGGTTAGATTGACAGAGTGGATAAAAATCATAATCCAAGCAATTCACTTCAAATTAACAATGTAGGTAAGTTGCAAGTAGGACAGAAAATGTTATATCATGCAAACATTTCTAAAAGGCAGAAAAATTATTTGCTATATAACAGCAGTAAACATTAAATTGAGCAGTTATATAGTGCCAGGTATTATCTATCAACTCATCCCTTTCTGCAACCTGGTGAGTTGCAGAGATGTCTGCCTTCACTCTTTACAAAGGATGCCATACAAATACTGACAATAGTGTGCTTCAAACCACTGCAATCTGACTCTAAAACACACACTCATAATTATTGGACTCTGTTCTGCTATCGGTGCTGGCTACTAAACCTTAACCATTTCTTGCCGGGCACGGTGGCTTGTGCCTGTCAGCTTCAGCCTATGAAGCGGCCGGGGCTAGGGATCGCGGTTCGAGTCCCGCCTGGGGCCCGTAGCGAGCCCTAGTTCCAAAAAAAAAAAAAAAAAAACAATAGCTGGGCGTGGTGGCGCGTGCCTGTAATCCCAGCTACGTGGGAAGCTGAGGCTGGGGATTGCTTGAGTCTGTGGTACCCCGGGCAACGAGAGCCTGCGGTTCCACGGGCAAAGAAATAGTGAGACCTAGTCTCAAATAAATAAATAAATAAATAAATAAATAAATAAATAAACAAACAAACAAACAAATACATAAATAATAAATATAAAAATAAATTAAAAAAAAAACCTAAACCACTTCTAGAGTTAGGAGCATGTTACTATTGTAGATGAGGCTTTGACAAACAGCACTTTGCAAAGTTCTTCCCAGTTCAAGGGTACACTCTGAATATCCTTTGATCTCACCTTCATTCCAATTTTCTCCTCTCCAATTCCTCTGCTGAGTTGAATAGAATTCTGTTGAACTGAGTTGAATAGAAATTTGTTTCAGATTTCCTCACTCATTGAAATAGATGACTTGCTGCTTCTTTTGGGTATTATTCAAGTTCTGCCATATTATACAGTATTGTATGTGTGGCCTATTAATTTTTGACAGAGAAGCAAAAACAATCCATTGAGGAGGAACAGTCTTTACAATGGTGCTGAGATGGCAAAAATTTAAAAAATACTTTCCATACAAGTGACAAGGGTTTGATAACAAAGATCCATAAAGAACTCACAGAACTTAACAAAAATAAGACAAAAAACCCTAAAAAAAATGGGGAGAAGAACTAAAGTCACTTCTCCAAAGAGGAAATACAAATGACCCACAGGCACATGAAAAAATGCTCAACATCACTAATAATCAGGGAAAAGCAAATTAAAACCACATTGAGATACCATCTTACACCAGTAAGAATGGCCCATATCAAAAAAACAGGCAACAACAAGTGCTACGAGGATGTAGAGAAAAAGGAACACTCTTGCACTGCTGGTGGGAGTACAAACTGGCCCAGCCACTATGGAAGGCTGCGTGGAGGACCCTGAAGCAACGGAAAATGGAACTCCCCTTTGACCCAGCAAGCTCACTACTGGGAATCTACCCAAAAGACACAAAAGCACTAATTCAAAAAGACACATCTGGCCAGGCATAGTGGTGCATGCCTGTAAGTGGTAGCCTAGGAAGCCACGGCCGGGCCCAGGGATTGCAGTTTGAGTCCCGCTAGGGCCACGTAGCAAGACCTAGTTCCAAAAATATATAGCAGGGTGTGGTGGCACCTGGGAATCACAGCTACTTGGGAAGCTGTAATCCCAACTACCTGGGAAGCTGAGCCTGGGGATTGCTTGATCTGTGGTACCCTGGGCAACGTGAGCCTGTGGTTCCACAGGCAAAAATAGTGAGACCTAGTCTCAAAAAAAAAAAAAAAAGACACATGTACCCAGATGTTTATTGAAGTACCATTTACAATCGCCAAGCTATGAAAACAACCCGTATGTTCCAAAACTGATGAGTGACTGAAAAAGATGTGGTATATTTACACAATGGAATATTATTCATCGATCAAAAAAGACAAACTTACGTCATTTGCAGCAACATGAATGGAGCTAGAAGGAATCATTAGCGGAAATTAGCCAGAAAAAAAAGAGAAATATGGGACGGTCTCACTTACATGAGGGATAGAGGGAAAGCAAACAGACAAGAAAAATCTAAAACTGCCAACAGAACCGAAGCATAGAGCAAGGGAGGGGGAAGAGAGTAAAATCGGGGGGGGGGGGAAGGGCACAAGAAATTAAGATGGTTCACGGGTGATAAGATGATGGGAGAACATGGGGTGGATAATGATGTAGTATATATATATATATTAAATTAAAAAATTTAAGCCTAATTCTCATATCTTATTGAGATAAACTCAAAATGAATTATGAACTTTGTGTAAAACATGAAACTATAAAATGAAACTATTAAAAAGAAGATTTATACTAGAAGGAATACAACAAGGAAATGGGGGAAGTGCATCCAACTCTTCAATCCGGTAACCTTGCTTCTAGATAAAACCACCCCCCAAAAGGGATCATCTAGCTCACTTTCAATTCACCTTCTAGAAAGGTGAAATCCATCTAGAAAAATGAAACAAGCCAGGAGCAGTGGTGCACCTGTGATACCAGCTACTTGGGAGACTGATGCTAGGAATCACTAGAGTTCACAGGTTGGAGACTACCCCAGGCAACATAGGGAGACCTAGTCTCTTAAAAAAAAAAAAAAAAAAAAAAAAAAGGAACAATGACTTCCAATCCTCTCTCTTTTAAGACAAATACACATATTCATTATACTTTAAATTGATTGTTATATAGCAGGATTCAGTCTGATTCCACTAAACAAAGTGATGTGTTCACCTACATTTCTTCAGATATTTCCATCATATTTTCTAGGGAATTATGAGCAGCATATGATAAAAATATATACTGGACATTTACACAGTTGACAATTTAATAACCTAAAATGCTTTTAAAAACCAGTGGACATCAATAAACATCCTGAGAGCTCTGAGGTTAAGAGGGAGTGGGAGGGAGAAAGGAAGGAGTTTCAAGGAATGGTGGCGGGGGAAAAATTAAATAAAATAATAAAAACAACATAACGCAATTTTTAAAAAGAAAAGAAAAAAGAATGTGCAAGTGTTCAAGAGATTCTGAACAAGATGTTCCAAAAATATTTTAAGCAAATGCTGGTCTCAGGGGAATAGCCTCTTAAAGTGTCTTCACCGGATTTCTTTGCATTCTTTTGATGTATATATTTTGACTTGTTAGAATATCTTAAAATAAAGTTGTGCTGATTTATGTTATCATGTCATTTATTTAACAATTTGCAGGAAGGATAGATAAGCTTTTAAAAGGACTCCAAAAAAGTCATTATAGTTAAAACCTTATAAATGGTATAGCCTCTCTGGAAATATTTCTTTTGAAACTTAAAATGAACTTACCATATGACCCATCTGTTACATTCTTAGGCATATACCCCAGAGAAATTAAAACTTATTTTCTCGCAGAAACATATACACAAATATTCATAACAAGTTTATTCAGAATACCACCAAACTGGAAACTACCCAAAAGTCCTTAGTGGGTGAATGGTTAAACAGGGTGAATGTTAAAACAGATGGCTCCATCTGGAACTATAAAATACCACTCAGCAATAAAAGAAACAAACTATTGATACATGAAATAACTTGGGTAAACCTCAAGTAAAGTTGCTAAATGAAAAAAAAAGCCAGCTTAAAAGGATACTGCATGCTCTATTTACATGACATTTGTTAAATAACAATTAGAGATGGAGAGTAGATTAGTGGTTGCCAGGGGTCAGGAATGGGGAGTGGAGTGGGTGTGGCTATAAAGGATAGAAGGGGGGGAGTCAGGGAAGGGGTCAGCTTCACATGCAATAAACTTGCACAGAGACACTCTCTCTCTCTCTCTCTCTCTCTCTCTCTCTCTGAAAAAAAAAAAAAACCAATGAGTTGATTTAAAGAAAAGATAATAACAAAACAAGAAGGGCACAGTTACAACAACCATTTACATACAACACATTGTACTGATTCAAAGGGCACAAGGCTTGGGGTCACATCCCACTTGTAAATTGTGGGCTTGAGTCAGTCTTTGCCTCAGCTTCCTTATCTGTGAAATGGAAGAATCATGCCCACTTGAGGGGATGGTATAAGGCTCAGAGGTAAATGAGTGTTCTGAAAGGGCAGGTTAGTTCTGCTGTAGGTTTGTAGGATGGAAGAGCAGGAAGCATCTAAAGTGGAACGTACTGCTTTACCCACACATGGGACCAGCCCCTACCTGTGTTTGACCCCAGTGAGAGAACTGATTCTGAGTCATCTGAAGCGGATGGAAGGTGTTCATGGAGGCAGGGTTGGGTGTGAGGGCAGCTGAGGAAAAGCAGCATGGTTATTCTGTCCTTGGGTCAGTGTCTCCTCAGACCAGTCTGAGATAATTGAGAATGATTGTGCCCAAATAGGTGGGGTTGGCAGAAAAGAGACCAGCTGCTTTAATTCAGCTGAAACCCATGACCCTCCATTCCTAGCTTTCAGGAAACAGGAAAAACTTGCCTTCTAACTTAATTTCTCCAACAGGCCATACAGAGGAAGAAAACAAACCTTTGTGATCTTGGGTGAGGCGGAATTCTTAGATAAATATCAAAATGATGATCTACAAGAGAAAAAATAGTTAAACTTCAACAAAATCAAAACTTTTGTGCTAAAGACACATTTGTAAGAAGATAAAAAGACAAATAACAGACTGGGAAAATATTTTGAAAGTATATGCTTGATTTGTATCCACAATATATAAATTACTGTTATAACTCAATAGCAAGAAGACGAAGGCTGGGCATGGTGGTGCATGCCTGTAAGTGGCAGCCTAGGAAGCCACGGCGGGGACCAGGGATAGCGGTTCAAGTCCCACCTGGGGCAACGTAGCAAGACCTAGTTCCGAAAAAATAGCTGGGCGCGGTGGCGCGCGCCTATAATCCCAGCTACCTGGGAAGTTGAGGTTGGAGATTGCTTGAGTCCGTGGTACCCTGGGCAATGTGAGCCCGCAGTTCCATGGCAAAAATAGCAAGACCTAGTCTCTAAATAAATAAATAACGAAGGCAACGCTAAAAAAAATGGATTATTCAATGCAATATAGTAATACTCCAATATGCAAAGTGAATTTAGCACCCAACATCAATTAATATAATGCACAGTATCAGTAGAATACAGAATAAGACGATATGATCATCTCAAGATATAAATAAAAAGCATTTGATAGAATCTTATACTTTCTCATGATAAAACACTCAACGTAGCAAGTATGGGAGCGACTTCCCTGACCTGATAATTGGTACCTCTGAAAAAACTACAGCTAATATCATACTAATGTTGGAAGAATGGATGCCTTCTCCCTAAGATAAGAAACAAAACAAATGTTCACCCTTGCCACTTCTATTTAACATTGTAGTCGAAGTTCTAGGCAGGAAAATTAGGAGTGAAAGAACTGAATTGGAAAGGAAAAGGGAAATCTGTGTCTGTATATGACATGAGTTTTGTTAAGAAAATCCTAAAAAATGCAATAAAAAATTAATAATAATAAATGCACCAGCGAGACTGCAGAATATGAGATTAATATGCAAAAGCACTGATTATATATCTGTACACTTGCAATTAATAATCTTAAAATGAGTCGGGCGTGGTGGCATGTGCCTGTAATCCTAGTTACCTAGGAGGTTGAGGCTGGGGATCACTTGAGTCCGCGGGTTCAGGATGATTCTGGGCAACATAGCAAGACCTAAGTCTCTTTAAAAATAAATAAATAAATAAAAATAATAAAATCTTAAAATGAAATTAAGCCAACAATTCCATTTATAATAGCATCAAAATGGGATACTTAGGAATCATTTAACAAAAGATGTATAAAGTGTACTCTGAAAACAAAAAAAATTTATTTAAAGAAATGAAGGAAGATATAAATATATGAAAAGTGATGTCATGTTCATGGATTGGAAGACAGCACTTCTAAATGGCAATACTCCCCAAAATGACCCATGAACTCAACATAATCTCTACTAGAATCTCCATCAGAAATTAATAACTTCATTCTAAATTCACATTTCAATGGACCTGGAGTAATCAAAACACTTTAACAACAAGGAACACCAAAATTAGAGGGTCCTGATGTCAAAACCCAGCAAAAGCAACAATAATCAAAACTGTGTTACTGGCACCTGTAGATGAATGATAAAGAATCGTGAGCCCAGAAGTAAACCCACATGTCCATAGTCAACTGATTTTTCTATAAGGTGTCAAGGTCATTTTTCTATAAGGTGTCAAGGCTGGGCACGGTGCCTCATGCCTGTAAGCTTCAGCCTATGAAGCAGCAGGGCCTAGGGATTGCAGTTCGAGTCCCGCCTGGGCCCCGTAGTGAGACCTAGTTCCAAAAAAATAGCTGGGCGTGGTGGCACGCGCCTGTCATCCCAGCTACCTGGGAAGCTGAGGCTGGGGATTGTTTGAGTCCGTGGTACCCCGGGCAA